>MU223621.1:2509295-2552987 GCA_018584345.1 Thuja plicata
CCGGCCCAATAAAAGTAGTTATGTGTTGGCATTGTGGTATTAAATATAGTGGGGGAGGTATTAACCGGTTGAAATACCACCTTGCACATATATCAGGGCATGATGCTAAACCATGCAGAGAAGCACCTGAAGATGTTAGACGTGAAATGCAAACTCATATATAGGGATTTGAAGAGAAAAAAGAATTAAGAAGGAAGCAACAAGAAGAAATGGCAAGCTTAGGTGGGGACACCTCTTCATCTCTTCATTCTCCATTAGCTCCATCTAGTAGTGGTACTATGAGTATGCCCATTGGGCCTCGGATTCATAAGAAGAAATCCACACTAGATTCCATTTGGTGTGGAGGAGGAAGGGTTGCACCATCATGACTGATGGTCAGACCGACAGAAGAAATGGAACACTGCTGAATTTTCTTGTCTCCTCATCAGGTAATGGTAGACAACAAAACTTGTACTTACTAAAGTATTGATTTACTGATTAAGGATTTAAATTAAGATTGTACTAAATTGCTTTTTTTTCTCAGGTGCCACAGTGTTTTTGAAATCAATTGATGCTTCAGGGAAAACAAAAAATGCTGAATATCTTTGTGAGATAATGGAGGAAGTGTTGAAGGAGGTGGGTGAGGAGAATGTGGTACAGATAGTCACGGATAATGCAGCAAATTATGTTGCTGCAGGTAAACTTCTTATGGAGAGGCATTGCCACTTGTTTTGGACCCCTTGTGTTGCTCATTGCATTGACCTCATGTTGGAGGATCTTGGTAAACTTGCTTGGATAAAAACATGTGTAGAGCACGGAAGGAACATTTTTAAATTCATATATAATCATAGTTGGGTTTTCTACTCTTTCATCTATGTGAACACAATAAACTCTGCACAATCATTAATATTTGCATTTCCTACATGGATATCAAGTCAAGGCACTCCATTATCGATCAAATCAACAAGCAATTCATTGTCCATATTTATTAAACTAGCATAGAAAAATACTGACATATTCTCTCAAACCTCAAGAAGTGAAAGGACAATTATTTTTTATGTTTCTAAATTAACACACTTAAGTTTCTTTTAAAAAGAGACTTTTAGAGTGGTCCCTTCCTATAAGACTTGTAGTTAAATTATGTGAAAGGCTTTTGTAAAGGTGCCAAAGAATTAGCCCTTAGTCATTTGTGAATATGAAGATTTTTTAGCCCCCAAGTCATGTGCATAGCCCCTCAAGGCTTCTTTTGTCTACTCATGACCTCTTGGGAACATGTTTATAAAAAAGGGCCTACTTTAGGTGTCAGAAAGATGGTTTTGCCTTCTTAGATGTGATGTATTTTTGTTTCTACATATCGTGTCATTTTTGTTTCTTGGGACTTATTTGTGCACCTCTAAATACACACATAAAATTCACACTGATATTAAAGTGTCATCTTCTACTCATTTGAGAGGTTTAAGTTTTTAACGTAATTATGCATTGTAAACATGCATTAATGATAAAGTGCCGAACATTGTATCTGTTTGAGAGGTTTAAGGGGGAAAAAAGAGGATATTGTACTAATGAGCTAAGTTAAAGTTCCAGTCTAGGGGGTTGTAATGTTTATAAGTATTAAATTCCACCATTCCGCTTTCAATTTAAATTCAAAGAACTATTCATCAAAGAAAAAAGGGACAAAGAATCATTACCTTTCAAAAGAGATAGATCTACTATCCTATCTCAATGGACTTATTCCTGAGCCAAATGACCAAGAACAAAAAATTCGTTAACCTACAATGACATGGTCTACAAACTAATATGTCTTATAGCTTTTTAGGGCATCCTACATCACATAGAGCTTGTTGATTGCCTATCGCTATTGTGCCCATCATCAAGCAGTTGAATGGAGATCTTGAACCTCCAACAAATTGTGATGTTTCCTTAGCAAACATTGCACATGTGGATGAAATTGGAACACTAATTATTATCCTCTTGATGCACCACCTCCCTATTGTAGCATCTATTGTGGACACATTGTATGATAGTAAAAGTTACATTACATTGTGATTCCACCACCTCCTCCTACTCACATTATAGAGTTTGGAGTCACTTCACCAAGACCTTCCACTAATTCTTCACAACGATCCATAATTGGGTTTCCTTCTTCCCAAGGGAAGAAATATTGTTCAACCAGCATGGATTCTCTTCAACATTCAAAATTGAGCATCCACCATTGGCATTAAAGGTATCACATCTAAAGGAGGGCTACCTAGTCTCTCTCTTCACATTTCTCTGTTCTAACTGACTTTGTGATTAACTCATAGGCATTAGATCCTAGACAGAACTCTTGTTCATGCAAAATTCTAACAATATCTAGTATTAACACTCACAAAATATAATAATTCCAATAGGGAAGTTGGAAACCAAAGCTTAAGAATGAAGTTGCAATGTCCTTTTTTTGTAAATGCCCTAGTTTTTGTCCTAAATCATTGAGACAATCCGCAAAATAGATCTTCCTTATTAGAGACATTGAAAGCATAGATCATTTCAACTAGGGCTAGGAACATTAATTTAATCATAAAATATATTTAATTTATTGATGGAGCTCAACCATAGGAGAGCTAGGATGAGGGATATATTAGGGTGCCTTAAACAATCCTCTACCCTAGGCCCAAGAGCGGATGTCGTCCCTCTTGGCCATCATGTGGCCCTTTGCCATCCATATGAGGGGTTGTACCTAGTGAGGAATTCCATAGTCATTCCTCTCTTCCATTGCCACCTTTATCCTCCTTATAACTAGAGCTCCTTAACATAATAGTCAACCAAGGTATGGGTTTATGGAAACTACAATAGCATGTCCAAAGCGTCCTTCCCTTCTAAAGCCCAATAGGGGGGGTACACTCCTTGCACCACCTTGGCCTCATGGGACAATTTGTCACCACCATGAGGTGGTGTGCTTTGAAGATGACCTCATAACAATTTCTCCCTCCTTGTATTCCCTTACTATCCCTACCATGATTGATTACAAAAACATATAAGAGTTACACATTATTGCATGTATTCTTCAAATAAAGGTCACATAATAATAATATCATATTCATACATTATTCCTAAGCAAGAAATCATAGATAAGACACACCATACTGCCTATTATAAGAACTGATACTTCATACCAATTTATAGATAATATTCAGGTTCTCTATGCTTGAGTGAGATCGCTATAAGACAAATCTGATTGATTCGATTTGTCTCATTGAATGATTTGTGTTGTCTCTTCTACTCTTCCATCGTGCTGGAGGGTTATGTCTTCTCTCAAGGTTGTGACCCTTTGGAATGAGAAGTGTCATTTCTTAACCTCATTGCTGCCTTTCCAAACTAACCAATGCTTTTGATCAGGCGTGTAACCTTTTAGATGAATCGCTGCAGCTTAATCGATCTATTCCTCTATTTATCTGATTAATCCTTTTCCTATGTCTGACTATGATCACTGTAAGTCTGATCTGATCTTGTTCCTTATATTCAGATATTTGTAAGCATATGAAATATCCTCTCTTATTCTTAATCCATCCTTTCTTCAATCCAAGTCACTACTAAAATACTATTTCCTTATCGCTGAAATGTTGTCTCTTTAGGTGGCCTCCCTCCATTGAAGAGAGGTGTCTCTTCCAAACTCTCTTTTGCTTCTTAACCAATCTTAGTTATCATTAAGCATATTTGATCGATGGCTGTTAGATAAATAAGTGTGTTGTTTCCTTAATATTAATCATTCCTCCATCTTAAAATAGAATCGCTATTTATCCCTTAGATTACTGAAGTGGAACATTTCCTCAGGTTCTAATGATGTTTGTTACTTAAGTCAATGCTTGAGGGGGCTGCTTCTCAGCAACGATGTGCTGAACTCGATTCCTTGTATTTGGTTGAGGGTATTTATCAACTATGAAGAGGATTTACGCCTGGGTTATAGAAAACTATGAAGTCTTAAGATTAAGACGATTTTCTTGCTAATCATGGCAAGACATGATAGGAGTGGAGATCTTGAAACATCGTATCAGTGTACATGAGTGACCAAGATAGGTCGATAGAAGTCAAAATTACAATGCTCTTCAATCTGCGTTTGAATATCTAAATAAAAGCCTTGAAAATCCATTGTTTATGCATTCAACCAAGCTATAAAGGATTCTTGCACTATTTGGAACCTTGAAATGCCTGCTCTCCAATTGGGTATTTTTCAGCTAAATTAAATGGTCATTAAAGTACATAATATTACAAAAGATGACCATTAAAGTAATAAACAAATATAATAAAATTCTAATACCCTCCCTTAATGGTCAATCTGTCAATAACACCAAGCTGCCCCCTAAATTTAGCAAACTTATCTGGACCAAGAGGCTTGGTGAGAATGTCTGCAGTCTGATCCGCAGTTGGAACATACTCCAACTGAACCGTCGCATCTTCAACCAATTGCCGAATGTAATGACAATGAACGTCCACGTGTTTGGTTCTTTCATGGAAGACTGGGTTCCTGGCAAGCTTGAGAACGCCCTCATTATCAGCAAACAAGGGAGTCGGGCCTACTTGAGTCATCTGCATATCCGCAAGCATCCGACAAAGCCAAACTGCTTCACAAGCTGCCTTTACAGCTCCTCGATACTCTGCTTCTGTCGAGGATAGAGATACTACCTACTACTTTTTACTATTCCATGTGACTGCACCAAATCTCAAACTGAACACATATCCAGAGGTTGATTTCTTATCATCAACTGAGCCTGCCCAATCTGAATCTGTGAACCCACTGAGTCAAGGATCATGACTCCTAGTGTAAAGAAGTCCATAATCAGGGGTGCCCTTCACATAACGTAGCACACGCTTTGTTGCTACCCAATGATCAACCTTGGGGGCTGTCATGAAGCGTGAAATATAGCTGACTGCAAAACTGAGATCAGGTCTAGTGGCAGTAATATAGATGAGACTGCCCACTAGTTGCCTGTGAGTAGTTTCATCAACAAGAGTAGAATCAGACTTGGTTGATAACTTCAACCCTTTCTCCATAGGCGTAGAAGCAAGTTTACAATCCTGCATTCGAAACATGTCAATCAAGTTCATGGCATACTTAAGACAGAAAGAAAAATGCTACCATCAGCCTGCCAAACCATTACACCTAAACAATAATGGAGAAGCCCCAAATCTGTCATATCAAAAACCTTGCACAGGTCTTGTTTGATTTCTGCAATCAAATGTGTTGAACTGCCAGTAATGATCAAGTCATCCACATAGACAAGGGAAAGAATATCATCACCAAACTGTTTGATATACAGATTACTATCAGAAGGACAACACTGAAAACCATGAGCAACCAAGTACTAATCAATCTTGATGTACCACACTCGAGGAGCCTATTTGAGTCCATAAAGTGATTTCTTGAGCCTACATACTTGGTGTTCTTTGTCGGCAACCTTGAAACCAATAGGCTACATCATGTAGACTTCTTCCTGTAACTCACCGTTGAGGAAGGCACTCTTTACATCCATTTGATAGACTTTCCATCCACACTAAGCTACAATAGAGAGAAGAAGACGAATTGTACTCATCTTGGCAGTAGGAGCAAAAGTCTCCTCATAGTCAATGCCCTCCCGCTGTGTGAACCCTCGAGCAACTAATCTGGCCTTGTATTTATCTATGGTACCATCTGCGTGATACTTGACCTTATATACCCATTTGTAGCTAATGGGCTTCTTCCCTGGAGGAAGATCAGAGAGAACCCAAGTGTGATTCTTCAGAAGACTCTGGTATTCTACATCCATTGCATGTTCCCACTCTAGAATCCTTGTTACCTCTTAAATGTTTGAGGCTCATAAATGCTATGTAGGTTGGCCATGAGAGCAAAGCTAACTGTATTTTGCTGCTTGCCCTTATTTCTAGAGGATCTACACTCGATGAGCTCATCAGGACAAAGATCACTGATCGTCTTAGCCCACCATTTAGGTCGGAGAGTAGATGTGCCAACATCAAGAAGAGGAATAACTAGAGCTGGAGGTGGAAGAGGATCTACAATAGGTGGAAGCTCAACATCATCAAAGACAAAATCTGCATCATCCCTCCCATCTGGTGAACCCAATGGAAGACGAACACCCAAATCAGAAGCCTGTTGATCCTCTAAATTCTGCTCAGACGAGCAAAGCTGAAATGGTCCTCATTCTTCATCAAAGACAACATCGCGACTAAAGATAAGACCATCAGTGTCTACATCAATCAGTCGGTAAGCCTTATGGTTGTCACTATAACCTGTAAACATAAGCTTCTAGCTCTTGGAATCCAACTTAGAGTGTTGGGCATCAGGAATCCATACATAAGATAGAGAGCCAAAAACTTTTAGGGGGTTGATCCTAGGTTTGCGACCAGTCCAGGCTTCCTCAGGAGTCATCCCTTTAACAACATGTGTGGGAGACCTATTAAGGAGATAAACTGCAGTAAATATTGCTTTTGCCCAATATTTCTTAGGACCATTTTTGTGTTCCATCATAGACCTGGCCATTTCTGTAATGGTGTGGTTGTGACGTTCTACAATGTCGTTTTGTTTAAGCATGTATGGTGTATTTAATTGACGATTTATGCCATGTGTATCACAGAAAGAAGAGAAAGCAGTAGAACAAAACTCCCCCCTCATTATCAAACCTAAGAGAAATAATAGAACCAGACTCTTTTTCTACCAAGGCCTTAAATTTCTGAAATACAGTAAACACATCCTATTTCTGTCTAAGAAAGTAGACCCACATTTTTCTACTAAAATCATCAACAAAAAGCAAGAAATATCTACACCCAGTAACAGAAGTAGAATTCATTGGACCACATACAGCAACGGGGACCAACTGTAGTACCTTTGAGGCTTGCCATGAGTCACCATCCTTGAACGGTGTCTTATGTTGCTTCCCAGCCTAACAAGCTCCACAAACTCGTTGATTCTGAGTTTGAATTTCAGGTAGACCAAGTACTAAATCATCCCAAACAAACTGAGCAAGATAATGAATGTTCAGGTGACCATATCGTTGATGCCAGAGACTGCTAATAGAGGCTGATTTTGCTACGAAACATGCTCAAGAGAATCACCTGTATCCACAAGTTTGTATAGGCCATGATCCTCAATGCCAACAACTACAGTAGTGTGTGTCGCACGATCAACAATCGAGCGCTTGTGTGCATTGAATACCACATCAAGTTGAGGAGAATATCGCATGATCTGACTCACTGAGAGAAGATTAAGTTCCATGCCTGGAACGTAGTATTCGTTGAGGAATATGAGACTCCTCCCACCAGACTGAATCTGAATGTTGCCCTTGCTGACAATTGTATACTCTTCACCTCCTCCAAATATAACTGAATCAGTAAAGGGAGAAAATTCTGTAAACCAATCACGATTCACGCTTGTGAGTGAAATGTCGAGAAGCACCAGAATCAATGAACCAAGCAGAAGATTTGGCATGGTCTGCAAGTCTTCTAGCCATGAAAGCGTAAAAGGCAGACTCTTTTTGCTCTGTGTGCTCAGCAACATTGGCTTTAGGCTGAGACCTTCCTTGCTTCCGTTGATCGGAAGCCAATCGATGGCGACAATCCTTGAGCAAATGGCCATATTTATGACAATAATTACACTGAACCTTCTTCTTCAAACCATCCTAAGACTGACTTGAGCCCTTCTGCTGAAATGACTGAGATGGCTGAGATTTTCCTTTATCCTTGTGAAAGGATTTGGCTACAAAGGCTTGCTCTGAGGAGGACGAGGTGGAACTGCTACCAAACTGTTGTTTCCAACAATCCTGCTGTAGAAGTTTGGTGCATAACTCTGGAAATTTCAGATCAACGTTAGTGGAAGTAATGTTGAGTCTCTATATAGTGCTCATAAGATTTAGGTAGACTTCTCAGAGTAATGACTACCATATCTTCTTCCTCCACCTTCTGACCAATAGCTTCAAGTTGATCGCGAATGTCCTTAATCTTCGTGAGATGCTCCTGTAAGGACATGCGTTCATCCATCATGATGGAGAACAAGTGGTTCTTCAGAAAGAACATGCGACTCTTGTCAGATGTCTCATGCAACTCCTTCAAATGCGTCCAGATGTCTGTTGCACACTTGGCAGAAGGAATCTGAGGCAATTGATCATCTGTGACAGAGAGCTTGAGAAGCATAACATATTCTTGATTCTGATCATCAAACTTGTCATGGTCTGCTTGGACTGTGGTCAGACGAGTCTCTGTGCCCAAAACAAGTGTTTCGAGGTGGGCAGTATTCAAAGATGGTCAGCATGCACTGCTTCCAGGTGTTATAATTGCGGTCGTTAAATTGTTGATTGTCTTCCAACATCAAGTTGATGAGTGATGCCATCTTCCGCACTTCCCAATGTACAGAAAATGAGAAATAGAGAAGAGGCATGAACACGAAATCTGAAACATGAAGTCTAATGCAGAGAACAAAGGCAAAATCAAGTACAAACTTCAATAAACAACGAAGTACAAGTGGCACAGATTTTGAGAAAAATTTTGGCAGACCCAGAAAAATCCAAAGACAACCCAGAATAGAACTTGAAAAACGCAGAAGGAATCTGAAGTCGGATTTGAAATCCGCTGGCACAGAAATTTTGGCTCAAAAATTGAGGCACCCAGAAAAATTTTACGCCGACCCAATTGAAAGTTTGAAAAACCCATTGCAATTTTGCAAAAAAATTTAAAAATTCTGAACGGATTTGTTGCAGAAATACTGGGCCGCAGAGATTAAAAACTGAAAAACGGCAAGTGAAGGAGAAAAACAATCTCGTGTGAAGCCAGAAAAACAAAAAACAACCGTCGTTTTTGAAGAAAATACCATAGAAGGAAGCTGAAACAATGTTTCATCAAGACTAGAGTTTGTCTTGCTAAAGCTCGTAGAGTTTGTCTTGCTGAAGCTCGTAGATAGGATGTCGTAAAGACAGAAAATGAGGCCGAAAAACCTATGTGTCAAAGCAGAGGTCGCCGAGCATGAACAGCACCACAAAATTGTGCGGAAATAGTGTCAATATTGATGCAAAAACTAATTTCTGCAACCCATGAAAATAAGGCAAAAGTTGTAAATGAAAACCCGACAAGTTTCTATGATAGAGAGCAAACTCCCACAGAAGAAATTTTGAAAAAAATTAATCAGGAAATAATTTCAAAAATGAAATTATGAAATTTTGCTCTAATACCATATTATGATAAAATAATGCATGTGTTGTATTAACAAATGATCAACATGATCATTATAAAGAATTTACAAGAGATACAAAATAGAAAGTTTCTAAAAGAAACTACAGAAGATCGAGTAATCGATCTTATCTATCTAATTTACATAATATTACAAAAGATGACCATTAAAGTAATAAACAAATATGATAATATTCTAATAAACAGGACAGCAATGTATCAGATTTACATGAAGATGATATGAACCTCAATCTTCTCTTTAACAATTTTATATGGTTGTGTAGCGTTTGTGAGCATCTTCATGACTTAAGGGCAGATGCCAAATTTTTGGAGCACATATCCATGGTTCACGTCATATTGTGCTAGAATTAATTTTGGTTATCAAAGATAACAATGAGATGTAAAAGTCCCTTTTCATCACTTCTCATAGGCTTTATGATTTATCATATATCTTATGTTGTCCTAGTTTTTTATATGGCAAGATATCTGTGTAATTCTATGTTCATTGATGTAAATATAATGTTTGTTTGTTAGAAAACATTATGTATCAATCAGTTAGCTCAATCAGATAGCTCACCGAGATTATTACATATAGTTGTTTCAGAATATCCTACAAGCAAGTGATAAGAATACCTTCCAACAGACAGAAAATACAGTGTTAACATTATAATATGTCTGTCTTTCCTGGATAATTATCAGGTTTGTTTGTATAAAGATAATAGATTCCTTTCTAAAAGAAAATAGGAGACATCATGCATCAATCAGATAGCTCACTAAGATTATTTCATTACGCTCATGATTATACTTGTATCTGTGCTGATGTGTATAATTGTTTCAACATGTGAAATATTATCAAATATACAACTTTTGAAATGATATGACAATACCAAATTTTCTCAACCTTTACATGCAGCTAGTTCTTTCTGATTATCCTACAAGCAAATGAGGAGAATACCTTCCAACAGGCTGAAAAGACATATGGGGCATTAACAATATAGTATGTCTCTGTCTTTTCTGGATAATTAAGATCATCGATTGTGGATATCGTGGTCAATATCTGCAATCATAAAATTAGAAAGTTGCCTGATAAGCAAAACTTAGAAAAGGTTGAAAATCCATATGCATATGCATTTTAAATCCACATCGTGTCTCACAAATTACTATATTCAACATAACCTACAAGGTTGTTAATGGTGTTAATCAACAAAAACAACCATACTTGCAAGAACTACAAGCAAGTAGAAATAGGGACAAAATTTAAAGAAATCAACTATAAAATGTTTTTTTTCTAGATTGTATCCTACCTTGAAAGCAATCAAAGTAACTAACAAGAAATTATATATCAATTTAATTATTCGAACAATGACTTGTAAATTAATCTTCTCATTTTAGTCACTGGAGGAACGTTCATGCAAGTTTGAATCATTGGTTCATAAAGCATGTTGTTCCATAATTAAATTCCTTTGGCGTTCACAAAGTTTCCATCTTAAGGTCTCGTTATTGATAATAACTAGATATTTATAAGACAGTGGGAAATCCAGAGGCTGTGGTAAGAGATGGCTCTTATTCCTCTTCACAAGACTTCAAAAGAATGGATGAAAGAAAATTATTTAATACCCTCAAATATTCCAATAGTAGGTCAATGGAATTGAAAAATGAATTCATTTACAATAACAAGGTATGACAGGTAAACCATCCTGTAGCCTATGAAACATAATCTCTAAGCACTTTAAAAAGTTAATAAATAAGAGCAGTATCCCTTAACCTGTTTAACCCTAAATCGTCAAAACCAGGTACAGGTACACATTGTTTTAAAGAAGGCTCTCCTTTTCAAGCCTCGAGTTGGGGAAGATAAGACTATGCAATTAATGAGACCACATGCTTTTATCTAGGCTTAGGCTTGAAGGACCAAAAACAGCATGTATCATTGCAATAAAGATACTGCAAGATGTAATAATGTTTGTAGGGGATTAGCCTAGCTTGATTAATTTAGGCTAGACTATTCTAGGAGGATGTTTGATCTATCAACTCTACTATAGAATTTAAAAATTAATTGGAATATTCAATACTCTCCTACTTGCTTTGTAAGTGAAATTTTCAGATTGTTAAGATAAGGAATTACAGTGCTTTGAACATAATCAAACCTGAAAATAACTCACAACAAATGGATTTTAATATTTTACCTAGAAAAGCACCCAATGTGGAGAAAAACCCTTTTTTTTAGTAGCAAAGTGCCTCACTACCCTCCTTTATTACTTTGCAAAGAGATTATTACGACAAGTGGGCAATCTCGCTATCTACTGCTATTTTTTCCTACAAAAACAAAGCATACAGTGATTCCCAACTTCTTTGACTATCAATGATTCCAATTCTTCCGTACTAGCCTTATTTATAGATTTTCCAATGCAAAGTTGAGTTTTCTTGACCCTGGATGAAGATCAACAATCAGTAGATGTTAAACCAATTCATGTACAGTTCAAAATTCTGACTTTTATTATTGATATGGTCGTCGACCCTAGCACACCGGCATTGTGGTTGTGCACACTAGAACACCTGAACTATGCTCTACACTCTAGCACACTTGCACTGTTGGCTGTGTCTAGTACAATCAACAGCACTGTCAAACACTTGTCCTTGTATCTAAAACTTGTTTTATGTTCCTGTTTTCCCATTTTTATATGCTTTCTAAATCCTTTTGGATTATTGTTGAGTACTCCCCCTAGAATCTTCCTTAATATTTGCAACAAACCAACCTCTACTGGTAGGGGAAAAACAAGTTAGGCATGCATGTCTCTATGCACTAGTTGTGCATAGGGAAAAACCTTAAAAACAAAACAAAGCAAATATACTTCACCTAAAGTAAGATAGAATAGGTTGGAGTGCACTAATAGTAACAAGTAGACACAAATGTCATATCGTCAATTTGTCCCGAAGTTTGACTTTCATTGTATCCAATTATGCTTGCTCCCTCCAATGTTTTCAATATGAAAAAAGAAATCAGCCTGACAGCTCCACAGGTCCCTTCTAAGGAACTATATCTGAGAATCACTACCTTCCAAAGAGATAGGATATGACCATTTATATCACTGTTTCCACCCCTACCCAGCTATCATTTAAATGTTTCAGTAGCACATTGGTGTATATCAATGACTAGGCATACAAAGAATAAAGAATCCCCACACAACAATCTAGATATCTATACCCAAACATGAAATCAAGAGGCAAAAATGGAGAATCTCAAATTTCTGAGCAAGCAAGTAGCCCTCCTTGAGAGCAGTGTGGATGTTGTCATGAAAAGCTAGAATTGGATCAAGCAAAAAATAAAACATCTCAGCCCAACAACAAGTGTGTAAGCCAGAATCACTTTGCTATGGGCCTCGTAGTACAAGCTCTAACAAACAAGTTTGGCATTAGAGTGGATGGTGAGGACATAGAGGACCAAGATACATTCTCAGTAGAAAACTAAGTAAAGAAGATTCGGTTAATTCTACAGAAACCCAATTCAGAGTTGAAACAAAGGTGGAGATAAAAGCTTTTGACAGGCAAGTGAATGGTGAATTTTGAGATACTTCAACCAAACAAATGGAAGTATATTTAGTGTCCACAACATTAGAGAGAGACACGGCGATATCTTTTGCACATCTTGAGATTACGAGACATGCTCTTGTATGGTGGAAGTCTGAAATAACTATGTATTAGCTTCTGAAAAGAAACTTAAGCCAACTATGACTAGTTGAGAAAGATTTAAGGAATCACTATGTCAGAAATTCTATACCATAAGGCACAAAACTAACCTGAAAATTACATGTTTGTATCTCAAGCAAAAAAATGAGTGTAGTGTGCAAACCAGAGTTCCAAAGGCACACTATATTATTGAGCATGAGCATGGAGTAGGAATACTCATCATGCACCTCGGAGGTTTTCACACCTCCATGAGAAGAAGGGTGATCATCACAAAACAACAAGACTCGGGTGAAAGTTTGTGTCCAAGCATACCATGTAGAAGTACAGTTACTATCTTCAGTGGAGAATTGTGGGGATCAATAAATAGCTTCAGAAGACATGGTCCCAAACAAGAAAACCAAAGGAAACCAAGAATCTTGGCAAGTAGAAATCATAGGAAAAACACCACAACAAGCTAGATGGTGTTGAACAGAAACTAATGGAGACTTTTTCCCGCATAGCATCTTATTCAGCTTTTGGGGCCAAAAATCTCCCTAAGAAAGGGCGCTAATCCATTCTAGATCATGGGAATTCTGTTTGTCCCCAGGTCCATTCTAGATCACGTGAATAGTGTGTTGTTGCCAGGAATTATTCCATTAGTGTCTATCCTTAAAATCCACCAAAAAAACCTCAGCATGATAAAATTACTGGTTCTATACAAGTGGCAGTCCCAAAAAGGAAAAGAGTAATCTTGCCCAAATTATTCATGTGGGAAATCAAGCAAATAAATGCATTTATCCGTTCATTATTTTGGCTCGGCATCTTCTCAGTGCACAGGGGACTCTCCAGCACTTATTATACTCTTGTACAAAGCAACTGAGATCATACCATAAATTTTGGAAGTAGTGTCTCAATCGTATTAAAGCATAAGCTTGATAGTTGAGTTGTAACTACTGGAGCAAGGGGCAGATTGCAATCCACAACTATTGTAAATCATTGTACTTGTTTGATTCTTAATAATATGATGGTAGTCGTTTACTACCACTACCAAATCTCAATTACTCTTTCCAAGGGGTTACTACAATTAAAATCTGAAAGTTTCATTTCTCTTGTCACACATTTTATCACTTTATGATTGTCATTTAAACGTTCAAGTGGCACAGTGCATTATTTGTACTTCATTGTTTCTACAGGCAATCTGTTTCATGAAATCAGAGATCACATTACGATCTCTTTTTGCAGCTAATCATGGGGCCAATCCAAATGAAAAAAAGCAAGAAAAATATCTACTCTATAAAAACAAAATCTTGCAGAGAAGTTCCGAAATGCAAATGCAAAATTTTCCACTCTTTACCAATCAACAAAATTAATCAAGCACTCATTTTTCCACATTTATCAACAATATTTGTCTGTACTATTAGCTACCATATTAATCAAAGCAATTGACTAAATATCCAGATGACTTCCTTCAAGCCTCCACAAGGTCACCTTAAATGTCCTTGATAATTGTTTACAAATAGATCTATACATTGAACTGTATGCTGCAATGCAAAATTAAGACACACATAGAGAGATCCGCAAAATTAAGACAAACACACACACACACTATCATATATTGCAAACAGCATTCACAGATGGAGTTCTCACAGTCTTTTACAAGTAACATCAAAGACGGCATTATAACAGACATAATCTAGGGAACGCATAAGCTTGCAAAATACAAACCTTGATGCGGCTTAAAGCAGAAAGTTTCAGCCCTGTCATATCCAAAACTTTCAAGCATGGTCCAATGTATCTCCCATGTTTCTTTGATGAATTTGGCTGAGACATTAATAAAGAAAATTTTAAAAAAATATATAAATTGTAAACTAAAATAACATTTAAACACCCAAAAACATTTCTATATAAAATCCAGCGCTTACCAATAGAACTTGATCTCGATACTCATTCATCTGTATATGTGACTGCACATATTTGTCTGCCTGCATGAACAGAATAAAACTGGACATTAATTTGTATTCAAAAATAAATAAAACACCAAAAAGATTAGAAAGAGTATATCATGTTTGCACATCATGGGGGGATCACTTCTTACATCAATTTATTAAAAAATAACACAGAAGGATAGGGCAAAGGAGACAGTTTACTTAAAAAGCAGAAGCTGCTTCATCAAGTGCATAACCATGATTAAAAAAAAGGTAGTATATGTAATGTATATAAAGGTCATTGAAGGAAAGCATAAGATATGCATTCCAAGCAGAAGAGCACTAGTCTTACAGATGCTTTATCATATCCGCCGAGCCCCACACCAATAGCAAAAACAGGCCGGCCCTGCAAATGAGCATAGTCTAAAATTATAATAAGTTGCATAAATTAAGAATGGCACTGCATGGGCCATAAATTATAAACAGTTGCATAGATTAAGAATATCACTGCATGATTGAACATTAAGCTGTCGAACAAGACAGCTAAGATTACTACCAATCAATGCACCAATTCCAAGTAAACTGTGAACCAACTTTCCTTAATATTCTCAAGTACAGAAAATGGTTCAAAACCTAAGTTTTACCAAAATACAAAATGTGAAATGGTTGAAGGTTTTAAGATGATTCCTTAACATCTTTTATTGCACAAAATGTGAAAACTGTGTTTTCTTTTATATATAAAGTTAAACTATACACACAAACACAGTACAGACATTCATCCTCCATTTCATTTCTGGGGGATCCTGCAAAACCATATTATCCCACCAGATATCTTCTGATAAAATAAATATATTCTAAAGTGTATTGAATACTGATCCATCAAGAACTTCAGACGTGTGTACAAAAACAGAAAGCAGATGCTGAAAACTACTTAAAATGCTGAAACACAATACCACCCATGATAGCTGTCATTGAGTTATTCTGCATATATTATGTATTCCAGAGACTTTGCAGTGGATGTCTCAGTCCATGCATCAATTATAGATTGGTAGAAAACAGTGAGTTCCAGCTACTGACAGCATAGAACAATTGTTTTTCCCATCCTTTCACATAAGATTTTCTCTACAATAATTCAACAACTGAACTCTATTTTCTGATGTTTGAGCATTTCCCTAACTGATAATTTTAATTTATGCAGATTGATCATCATCATTGTGCACATAAAGATTCTTACTTCGTATATTTTTGTACAATTAAATTTGAAATACTAAATAACATATATTAAACATTTTTATAAACTATTTAAATTAATTAAATATATGTATGTGGTTTTTTATGAATGCCATATCAAAGGTCTTGAAAAATGGCTGTATCTGTATCCAAAATTATTGAATAACTTGTGTTAAAAACATAAACTGCAGGTTGGATTAAAGTCTCAAAAAATCAGAATATATTATAGATCTAAGATTTTGTCTAATACCCTGAATGATTAAAAGAAACAATTATGTAAACCAACAAATTCAGATACCAGTTGCTGGAAATTCTGATCTCTTGCAAAATGTACTCCACTCT
The DNA here is from genome assembly GCA_018584345.1 of Thuja plicata. NCBI lineage: Eukaryota > Viridiplantae > Streptophyta > Pinopsida > Cupressales > Cupressaceae > Thuja > Thuja plicata. Next base: position 2,525,621 of record MU223621.1, read on the forward strand.
GCTTTTTAAGAAAAATATATATATTCTGTCTGGAAGACTCCTAATCACTTTTGAAAAATCAATTTCTTGTCTGCTCGTCACAAGGTTTTTGGTGTGAAAAAGTAGTAACCAGAAGAGAATATACATTGTACTCTAAGAAAGTATTCAATACCATAAAAATCCAAGAAACAAGGCAGTCCATGACAACAACAGAAATGAAAAAAGTTAATAACTGCCTTTCCCCTATTTCGCACATGACAATGTTGATTCAAAAAAAATTACATAAGGCAGGCACTGTCAACAAATATAGGCATGTTAATTTCTTTCCTAACTTAATGCCCCATTCCTCACCCATACCCCCAAACCACACAGTAGAACTCCACAATAAGCATAATTATTCACTGCAAGCAACTTTTCCATAAGAAATTGGTAAAGGCATTTCAATGTTTGGAAAGGCTACAATTACCAAAGACATTAAGAATTTGGATGAATGGGACAAGCCAGGTAGTTTGGAACACTGCGCACTAATCGTTTGGGAAATAAATTGGCAAAGCAAAATTAAAAGATCAGATTTACAAAAAAAAGTAAAAAAATGAAGAAACAGTCAAAAACTATTTTTTTAAAAAAATTGAAGGGCATTTCCATAGCAACATATATCGAGAGCAAATAAAATATAGAGTTCTCAATTTCTTGTCTGCTCCGCCACAAGGTTTTTGGTGTGAAAAAAGTAGTAACCAGAAGAGAATATACATTGAACTCTAAGAAAGTATATCATAAAAATTCAAGAAACAAGGCAGTCCATGACAACAACAGAAATGAACAAAGATATTAACTACCTTTCCCCTGTTTCGCACATGACAATGTTGATTCCAAATACTTTACATAAGACGAGCACTGTTGACAAATATAGGCATGTTAATTTCTTTCCTAACTTGATCCCTCATCCTCACCCATACCCCCAAACCACACAGTAGAACTCCACAATAAGCATAATTATTCACTGCAAACAACTTTTCAATATGAAAATGGTAAAGGCTTTTCAATGCTTGGAAAGGCTACAATTGCCAAAGACGTTAAGAATTTGGATGAACGGGACTAGCCAAGTAGTTTAGAACATAGGAGTATTAATCATTTGGGGAATAAATCAGCAAACCAAAAGAACAAGATTTTTGAAATAATCGGCAAAAAATCGGATTTACAAAAAAAAATGTAAAAAAATGAAGAAATAATCAAAAACTATATTTTAAAAATTAATTTAAGGACATTTCCATGGCATATATATATTGAGAGCAAATAAAATATAGAGTTCAACCCTTTAATTGCAGAAAATAGATTTCCATTGCTTATATTCATCCTGATTACATTGCACAAAACATACAACTTATATAGTCTCTATATAAATTGAATAATTTTTATTATATTAATTTATAACAAAATTTTGCAGCAGTTCAAGTTAAAAGTGGCAGGGTCTGCTGTTTTCACTCCATTTGGTGGAATCTCAGGTAATGGTATCTTTGACCGAAATCAGAACATCTGTGGAGAAAAGTCCATTTGGTGGAATCTCAGTAAGGGAGATAAACCACTGGCGCTGTTGCAAGGATGCTCAGCAAAGAAATGGTATTCTTGGGGCATAAAGTTTTTCTCAGTATCATTAGGAATGGGGAGTTGGTCTCTTTGGAGGAGCTGGTAGATAAGCTTGATCTTCCCCCTTCTCACTGGAGGACCTAGTCCATTCTAAAGGAGGCATGCATTCCCCTCAAGCTTCCCAGAACCGCTTGTGTTGAACTTGATAGGCTTGACTTGCTTAAATGGTCTGATGGTACTCCCCTTTGGAATACTAAAGTCAAGTTGGTATATAAAATTCTTGCCAGAACTGATGGTATTTTTGAACATCTTAACACTAAATGGAATCTTAACTTAGATTACAATGCCTGGAGTAAACATCTAATGATAATGTGGCATATCCGTGTTGAACCTAAAGTGTTGTGTTTCATGTGGCGTTTTCTTCTGCATAGGTTGCCAGTTAAGAAACCTGATGGGGAACCAAACACCTGCTCATTGTGTCATGAATCTGAATCTATTTTCCACATTTTCTTTGACTATTTCTTTGCCAAGGTTGTGTGGAGTTTCTTTGGTCTGGAACTTGATAGTAGCTTCTCTCTATTGGAGGTTATTTCTGGAATATACTGGGTTTGGATAAAAGATGTAACCTTTTCTGGTCTATTCTTTCTCTTTACATTCTTTGGCACATTTGGAAGCTTAGGAATGATGATATATTCAATAGTAGAGGTAGAATTCTTTATCGAGTCTCCGCGGAGGCTCATTACTCGGAATGTTGCTACGCCGGTTACCATGGTTATACAGGTAAAAGAACATAAAGCACTAAGAGTTATCAGAGAGATCCAGAGTGTACAGGAAAGAGAACAGGTACCATGCAATATGTCTACTAAATCCAGTGTAGACTTTGATCATGATGTTACCATATGTCAAATGCTGGAACAGATCAAGGAGAGGAAAAGAGAACCAAAGAGCCAAGATAACAGAGGGCTTAGGATTGCACAGGAAGGGGTGTCGACTACTGCCCCAATGACTGGCCCTCGAAAAGAGACCCACAACACATCCACGGGTTCCAGTTTGATACCCCATGATCAGTCCTTCAATGCAGAGCCCCTTGATCAAAATCCCAGAACAGTACCTCAGGATCAGACTCCCAACACTGCACTTCCTCCGTTGCTATGGGAGGCTTGGATGTCCAACCCTAATAATGAGATTATTTAGGACAACTGGAGACTGAAATGGACTGATGGACATATGTCATGGATAGCATGGTTCCCTTATGAGTAATTCAGACTGTTATGAGTGTATGAAAATTTTTGATCCCCAATGTAAGGGGATGATGTAATTTTTCTATTTTACTAAGTAATTGTAGCTGATATGATGCAACTATAACTTTTGATGATGTAACTGCTTTTTATATTATGGTTAATAGAAAAATTTTGCAGCAGTAAATTATTAGTTATTATTAATAAATAATTTAGAAAAAATAATTGGGTAATTATGCTTTTACAAATTTATTTAAAAAAGAAAAGAAATTAGGAGAAACAAATAAAATTTTAATAACATATATCTAAATTTGAAAGCAGGCAGAACCAGCATCTGAGACAAACTGTCCTTGATTACCTCTCCAAACCAATGCCTCTAGTGTTGATGCTATACCCTATGTCACAAGGTTCAAATTGGAGTTCTTGTTGGGCAACAATAAGATGAAGTTTGGCAAGGAGAAACAATTTGAAAAAAAAAATTTGACATTAAATTTGCCTTATATACATTTAATTTTTTAAATATATTATATCTACAAAATTATTAAAAGAAATAACATTCTCAAGTTTTTGTGTTTCAAATTTTGCCTTCTCCACCATTGTGTCCGTGCCATCTTAGACATCCCCCAAACAAAGTTTATCTGAACGATGTTGAATGATTGCTTCCACCTTATTGCATAAGGTTTCACGTTGTATGGGGTCATTCTCATGTTTTTGTATTTCAAATTTTATCTTCTCCACCATTGTGTTCATGCCATCATAGACATCCCCCAAACAAGGTTTATCTGTGTCCGCAAAACGAAGCATAGTCATGATAGGCTCAGCGAAATCCAATGCAAATTGCACACGAGCCCACCAACTGCCATCCAAGACCAATGTCTTGACCTTCTTGACCTTTTTGGCCCTCTCTGAATTCGAAGTCTTCCACACACTCCACTGGTTGGAAATAACCATTTGGCTCAATGCCTCTTGCCCCTTGACAAGTTGTCTCATAACAATAGTATGAGACGCAAATCAGGTCTCAAAAACCTAAATAAGTTAATAACAATGTCAATAAATATTAAGCAAATTTATATACAAATTGATAATTGAACATGACATAAAATTTATTAAAATTAAATAAATTAATTAAATTTAGTAATTACGCTTACCTTCAACAACTTCAATTTGTAGAAAGATTTGAATATCGATTGTGACATTTGGTGGTTCGTCACAAACATCTGGATCTCCTCCCCCTCTTGGTATATTTAGTGAACCCAATCTATTTCAGTGTCAACTTTCTGCATCACCAAGTTCAGGGAGTGTACGATGCATGGTGTCCAAAAAATGTGGTCATATCGGCTCTCAACCAAAGCACCTGCACCCCTACAATTTTTTGCATTGTCCGTGATTACTTGGATCACATTCGCACTACCCACCATCTCTATGGCCTCAATGAGAATTCTGGAAATGAACTGTGCATCTTTCACTTCCCCTTCACAATCAACTGCCCTCAAAAACATTGCCCCTTTGGGGGACACTGCAATCACATTAATCAATGGACGTTTTCTTGCATCTTTCCATCCATCGAAAACAATAGAAACACCCGAAGTTTTCCAAGAATTTCTAATTGGTTGCAGAGATCTATCTATAGAAATCCTTTCTTTTTGCAATAGGGTGGTATGCACCTTTTCATACCTGAGACCCATGTAATCAGTCGGTGCTTAATTGATGGCTGCCACCATCTCCTTCCAAAATGGTGATCTCACCAAGTTGAAAGGAAGACCATTGGCATAGAGCCAACGTGCAATGGCTTGATCAACAAGCTCTCTTGCCTCCATATTAAATGCCATGTCCAATGGATCTCTTTTGCGGGCAGTAATTTCTACTTCTTCCTCTTCCACTTCTGGTACAAGTACTTGCAAGAATGGATGTTTGGAGGATACAACTGGTTCAATGGATAATTGCATTTTTTCTTTCCGGATGGAGGTTGATAAGAAGTTTGTTTTAATCTTCCAACCAATTTATCAGCCTCTTCTTGTTCTTTTATGTATCCTTCTATTTGTGCATTAGACATCCCCTTCCTATCTTTGTTTTTGCACGTTCCCATTCCTTTACCAGAAGGGCCCACAAAATGAAGTTTGACCCGAGAATATGAGATATTGAATGGTTTTTTACTATTACTTACATTACACTTCCAAAGATATGACCCACCTCCTAAAACCTGAGATATTCTTGTGGTATGTCTCCATAAAGGAGATCCTACATCAATTTTGAATTTATCGGCTCCTTGCCCTCCCGCTGAACTTTGACTACCGTTGGCGGCCATTCTTGCACAATACAATCTGATTTCTTGCTATTATAAGAAATTAAATAAATTTAAATTAGAAAAAAACTATGAACATCAAGCATACAAGTGTAAAAAAAAGATAAAAAAATATAAAAATAGATAGCTAAACTTGTTTCTTTATTTCTTTAAAAAAAATGAAAAAAACTTGAAAATCTTCTTCCCAAACTTGAAAAAAATCATCAAAATCTCAAAAAAAATCATTGAAGGACAAGAATCGGATCAAATGCTTGCCTTAGACGCCTAGATCTCCTTTGTGGAAGCTATCTGGCACTCCACAAACGATCTGCTTCGAAAACAATCATTGCCTTCAAAATGCCAAAATGGAGACCAAATGAGAAGAGAGCTTAGCTACAAACAAAATGAGATGAAAAAACAATGAACGGCCTCTATTAGGGTTGTTTTAGGCTTTAGAGAAAAAACAAATGATAAAAAAATGTTATAAAACACATGTTAAAAGGTGTTTTAAGTTGTTTTTTTTTCATATTAATGTCAAAGTTGACGTTTTCCTACCCGGATGCCTCCCGATGCGCGCGGGATGCTGGCAGGAAGCGCATTCTGGGCCTGTAATTGCCTTCTAGATGCATTGTAACACATCCACAGGGCATCCTCAGGCCCAGAGTGCACTTCTTGCCCGCATCCACCACGCATCCGCCTCCGGATGCATCCGCTTCTGCATCTGAGGTGGGGAGGAGAGAATCGGTAACTTAGCACTTAAATGACACAAAATAAACGACATGACAAAAGATAAATCAAAATAATTGAAAATGACTTAAAATGACAAAAAAATGATCAATATGGACAAAATTAAGCAAAATCAACCGAAGATGTAAAAGACGACTAAGAAGGGGAGGAAGGGGCGATGACCATTTTTAGATGTCTACACTTTCAAAAGCAAATTAAAAAGTAAATTATTTTATGAAAACATAACGATAAAAATATATTAATTTTTTGAACTTTTAAATTTAAATAATAAAATTAAAAATTATCAAGTTTTATTGCACATAAGTTTTTATTTTTACCTAAAAAATTCATTATTAAAACAAATAAAATAAAATAATACTAAATTTTATTTTATTTAAAAATATATAATTATAAATATTAAATAATATATATTAAGTTTAAATAAATAATTAATAAAAAAAAATTTATTAAATGTTAATATTGAAAGATAAACAACAATAACTAATTAAGATAAAATAATGGTCAATTTTTATAAAAGTTAATTAATGAAACTAAAGACCTTGTTTATAATTTTATAAAACTTTAAAAAGCCTAAACTAAAGAATTGCTAAGTGGCGGCCAATCTGAACAAATGTGCAGGTCGACGCTTTGCCCAAACGCCCTTCTATCGCGCGCCACACCACACATCTGCTTGAACTCACGTTACATAAGAAATGACGAATGTGTACCCTACCTACTAACTGTTTTAGTTAACGAGCACAGTTATTAACCTCATCTAGGCTCGAGCACTCAGTCTATTGGAACCAACATGGGTGTTGGATTTGTTTGAAAAACGAGTCAAGAACCCTATCCAAACCCCCGCGTGGAATTTATAACAAATTGTCGTGCTTTTTTCTAATTCTCGCGCCATTTAGGGTTTCGTTAAGTATTTTTGTTTTGCGGCAATTTTATGGTATTTTTTGCCCATTAAACTTAACATTTTTTTGCCAATTAAACGACCGATTTATTGCAAAGAATCGTTGACTAGGTTGACCGATAAAATCTGATTTTTTGGGGTTAAAAATCAGCAACCTTCCCGATAGTGGATTAATCGCGACCGGTCGCGATTTTTTTGCAGATGTTTGCTTCTATGGTTTAGAATGCCAGCAAGGGCAAATCTCACCATGTTTTATCAAGAAGTAATCCAGTCCACTCAGGCTATTGCAGCTCCTAACATGATCCCTTTTTAATCAATCCTTATAGCATGTATTCTCCTAATGTAAATGCTTTCTAGACAAAACTAAATTCATAAAATAGACCTTGATGATCCATTTATTGGTACACTTTTCATAGTAGCAAGACAAAAGAAAGGTTATAGCTCCAGTGTATGTGAAAGTTGGAAGACAAAGCTAAATAGATAATCAAATGCAATTCTCAGTTTCTAGTACTTATCTTGTTCGTATACACTTGCATTAAAAGAACTGCTACATAGATCTAGAATATTTTTACAACCTTCATAACAAAATGAAATTTGCTACCATAATGCCACGTTTGATACTCTACTATTTAAGCATGGACTCAAGTACCATATCAAACAAGTACAGCAGAGGTGATAGCTATTCTTAAAAATAAATCTCCCGAATTCAAAGTTTGGTACCTTCTTTGTTCATCCCTACAACTGGAATATATAGGCAAAAATGAAAAATTGAGTAAGAAAACTATGCATGAAAAGAAAAAGAAAACTTGTAATTTCCATTTCTCCATCAAATACAACACTGTTTTACTCTTACTTTTTTGCAATATCCCGTCATTCCAATGAGTTGAGATTCTCGGACATCATTATAAACTTCCCTTGGTTGAATAGGTTTCTGCAAGTTTTACATAAGCAGGACAACTATATGTCAGTTTGAATTTCAAGATCTGTGGCTCAAAACTCAACAGTGATAATATGATACATTGTGCCTCACTTAAATCTTTGGAGCGTTATCTATTATTTCAGATGCATAACACTGCCTCTGTATGAAGCTGCAAGTTGCATAATTTCACTTATGCTGTCATTAACTTCCAGTAGTAAGCAAACAAACTCAACTTTACCCTTGAACTGCAACAAGATTCACTTATTTAAAATTCTAAAATTTTATCTCTTGACAAGTAGCATAGAGCTCTGAACTAATACTTGCATACTCTAGATTAGTAATTGGGAAGATTTATAGCTGCTAACCACATATCAAGAAAGAGGACATTGGGGAGCTAAAGTGAGTGAAAAATATTGATCAATGAAAATTTATGAAGCTAGATGCAGTACATATTTGAATCATCAACATTAACAATAAATTGATCATTAGCAAAGAGATTGTTGCTAAATGCACTAAATTACAATCTACTCATGGAAACAGTAATAAAAAAGAAATTAAAATGACTTAGATTATATGGAAATCACAGCTCCAACCAGAATTATTAGTTCTTTTTACCAAAAGCTATATTGAAGATTATATTAAATAGTACTGCTAAGCATGACTGACTACAATTTAAATTTGTTCAAGTTCAAACGCAAAAACATTATTAATTATAGAAGCTTCCAAAGTAGTGTTGTCAAGGAAAAGAGAACTAGCTTTATACCGCTAAGATGTTATCGATGTCATTTTGAACTCTCCAATTTAGGCAATCTAGTAACTGCAGGAAAATTAAAATGTATCAACATCTGTATTGTATGGTACTAAATTTCTCGAAGGCCTTTAACATCCATTTAGTGACTTGAACAGCAAATCGAAAATGGTATGACTTTAAAGATTGCTTTCACCATTTTGTTTGCTTTTGCGACATTTCCTTCCCGAGCCTTAAGAAATCTTTCTAAAGTTTGCGGTACATGTCCTTGATGCATAGTCTGCATGCATATTACAGATAAGCTCAAAGTCAGTCAATCAAAACTTTATTCAGACTTAAATCCATTAGTAGATGCAAGGCTAGATGACATTTTCTCAACACAAAATCCAACATGCAATAGGCAAATGCATAAAAATACAAAGATGTGAAATAAAAATTGTCAGAGGCTTGCCCTTTACTAAGAAAGTGTAGATTGAGTTATTTTTTTCAATGTACTGTGCTTCAATGAAGAGCATGACATATAGTTTCTTGTATCTTCAACCAACAGCAATAAAATAGTGGGAAACAACACGGCACCAAATCCTGAAAATTGAAGCTGATACATTGGGCTAGCTAGAACATCACATTCAGCGGAAATCTTGTAAATTGAAATTGAAATATGTATCATTTTGCTCTAATATCCATAACAGGTAATAGGACCTCATGAGAAATGCTTCACAAATAAGTTTTGGAAAGAAAAAGAAAAAAGTACATAAAATTAATAACCCAAGTCCAGATGTGATGTTGAAATCCTGCCTCGTGGTGGTCGAAAAAAAAATATGAAGATAAAGGTTGAGACAAAGAATTGTCCTGACAGCTTCTAAGCAAGCAAAGTGAATGGAGGTACACATGCTTAATCCTCATAATGGATAGGATCTTATAAAGATTCTTGAGCTTTTTTTAAGGCCAGTAAAACCTACTACAAATTTCATAACCCAATACAAATAATGCTAATTTCAACTCTTTGTCATATAATTGCTTTTCTTGATGAATATGGCAATGCTATGGTTTCAATTTTTTACCCAGTCTCATCACTAGAAGTGAATAGATGATGCTGTGTAGGTCATCTTTGTCTTCATAAGATTATGTGTTCTATCAATTGTAGTACAAATTCCCTTGGCTGCATAAAAACATCAGCCTCATGTTTACATGTAACCCAGTACTGCACCAAGACATACAATCTTTGTGACATCAAAATCTTGGTCACTGTCATTTTGTATGCTTACTGACATTATTCATATCTATCCTAAAATGTGTTTTGTGTCTAGCTTTCACTTCTACTTTATACTTAACATGTGTTTTGTGTCTATCTTTCACTTCTACTTCATATGAGTTAGTACTTTGACTAAATCTGAAGATTTGGTTTAATGGCAAAGCTTTTCAACATGACTTAGTTTTGTTTCTTGAATCTTTGAAAATGCATGATTTGTGCCCATTTGACTCTACTTATTATGCTGAATGGTTTCTCTTTTTTCATGTGGTGCCACTGTTTGGTATTCTCAGATGACTTTTTCTTGATCTCCTTACTTAAAATTTGATCTTTGTTTCATACTGGATTTTCGTGGACGCTCTCCAAACATTTCCCTCTAAAATATGGTCCTTGATACTTTCTATATTATACTTTTCTTCTCTGAAGTGTTCTACATTTATGTAAGAGGATGTTTAGTTGATTTTTTTATAAGTTGTGGTTCCTTATACGAATGGAAAGCTGATAAGCTCATTGTTTTATGCCTTCAATTTTTATGGCCAGTGTTAGAGATTTTTATATTGGCTCAGTGATTTTTGAGTAGTTCTCAATTAGTGGTTTGGGCCACCTATGAGCTTAGATAGTTGGTATATCACACTAATATTGTGATTAGAATTATACGAATGGAAAGCTGATAAGCTCATTGTTTTATGCCTTCAATTTTTATGGTCAGTGTTAGAGATTTTTATATTGGCTCAGTGATTTTTGAGTAGTTCTCTATTAGTGGTTTGAGCCACCTATGAGCTTAGATAGTTGGTATATCACACTAATATTGTGATTAGAATTTTTTTGGATGATTATTATTTTACATTTCCTACTTGAAAATTTCTCAATGATAAAATGTTTTGTCCTCATATCCTTTTAGGATGCAAACTTATTTATTAGAGATGTTTTGAGGTCTCACTCAGTTTTAGATGGTTTCAGAGTTTGTGCTTATAGTGTAGTCTCTACGCTTAAAGACTTACCTAAATCAGAAACTTATCTACACCAAAACCAAACTGAAAAAGTGGCATAGCAACTACTTTAAGAACATTTTTAAGGAGAAGGGTAGAATCAAAGATGAGCTTGCTGATCTGAATGAAAATGTCACTCAAAATGGCATGGGCGAGAGAGGATATCGAGCTGGAGAAATCTCTGACTACGGAGTACATGGAGATGCTGAGGAGGGAAGAGATCTTTTGGCACCAAAAAGCCAGAGAGTTGCAATAGGCTTGCCTCCCTAAGGTTGGCATTTTCTCATGGGCAGCTTTGCAATCTTGCATTCACACTGGGGGTCAGCTTGGTAAACGTTGTTTCCATGGCCCTTTTCACTACCCACTTTGTAAAAACCATGAGGAGATGGTAATTACCTCCTTCTACAATGAGATGTTGCTAATCGATGCTAGAGATACTTTTTGGAGAAGCTTGGCCGTGTTAATGTAAGGTAGCTGTGAGAGATCTCTTTCATACCTGCAATGGTTTCATTAGATTATCATTTTCATCAGTGTTTGATGTTGTATATGTACATTCGTGAATATTGGGCATCAAAGAGACTCTTCTTGGCTTTTGGTAAGCCAAGAGTCCTCCTTTCTGATCGGTCTTCTATGTAAAAACTCACACTCGTTGAAGACTATGAAGAGTCTTCAACGTCTACAGACAAAAGGCCGCATGCGTGTGTAAATGTTGATCTTTTGGAGCACCACGTGTACGTGGTTGTTGCCGGTTTTGTAACTGAAGCGTCTCCTTGTAGCGGTAGACTTTTGATTCTCGGTGACATGTATTCAGGGAATACGAAAGACAAAGTTGGTGAGAGTTGTTCTTCTTTATATAGAGGGATTATCATTTGAACAGCCACAGCGATTATTCTGAGATCAGCGTGTGCAGATTATTGTTGTAGGATTTTGCATTGAGATTCTCAATGTTATTGCAAACGTCATTGCTGTAGCAGGGTGTCGTCTAAGTTATCATGAATTCTTTCAGCAGAGTGTCATGTTGTTTTGTATGATCATTGCTGGAGTTATTGATCAGTATCATGGGTATTTCATCGATATGTGATTTATCATGAGTCATTTGTAGATGAATATTGTTTGGTGTTGAGTTATTATTGTTATATCATTCTGTGAGAATAGTACATCTGAGTGAGTAATACTAAAGAGAAGATCAGTATAGTGTTCTTTAAGGGTGTGCAGTCTAAGCATCTTGTGAGAATTGTATACAGACTCCTTCATTATTTAATAAAGTGATATTTCTTGGTCTGGCTGGGTTTCTCCCTCGAGGAGGGTTTTCCCAGGGTATCTCTGATGCTCTTGTTGTTTCTATTTATCAGCATTTTGTTTTATGTTATTCTGGTTCAAAACTTTAACATGGTATCAGAGCAGGTCTAAGAATAGATCCAGAATCAGAATAGGACAATTGAGAATTTAAGAGATGCAAGAATTGAGGGAATCTTTTGAGATCATGTAGCTGAAGAAGCATAGGAGGCAGATGTGCAGGTGTTCGATTTTTCTCTCGCTGTCTGCACTAGAATTTTGTGATGGAAAAATATTTTTTGTTGGATTGTGAGGAAATTTAGACATTTAAGAGATAGGTATTTTGTATCTTTGAATATTAATTGTGAATTTTATATATTTAATTCATGCAATAACATTGGAAGTAGTGAATCATGTATGCTTCTAGCATTAGTCTGTTTGATTCTATTGCTAATCTCTCTAAAATGCTTCCAGGATGGATCGAGGAGCACAAGGATGATGAGAGATTGCAGCCTGAGCTGAGTTGGTGGTTCTTGAAGAAGCACCCATTCAATTTGTTTTGTGATTAGTTTCTTCGAAGAGGAAGAATTGATATTCAGAGGGAGCTTGTGTGGCAGAGGGAGAATGCAAGAGCTCCTTGCTTGGTCAAACATTGGAGTAAATTATTGTGTTATTCAAACTGTGAATATGTTGCCCCTGTTGAGAGGAGTCTTGGCTGAGAGGGAGTCTCAGTATTTAGATGATCTTTATATGCTTTAATGAGTTCTTCTCCAAGAGGGAAAAGTTCGAGGTGAAATCCCTTGGTAATGCATTCTTCTCTAGAAGAAGTTTGAGGTGAAAGCCCTTGAACCACCCTCTGCGAGTAGGTGTGGTGGAACCACCCTCTATGGGTAGGCAAGGTGGTGTAATGCATTCTTCTCTGGCAGAAGTTTGAGGTGAAAGCCTGTGTTCCACCCTCTAGGAGTAGCCGTGGTAGAAGTCATGTGTGTGACTCCGTGACTTAGTTTTATGTTTATGTTTCACCCTCTGGGAGTAGCCATGGCGAATGTCACACTGAGATGACAATATCATGTTGAGAAAATCTATGATGAGATTTTGTTATTGACACTTTTCGATTGCAGCTTCTTATGCTTGTCATGTTAAGAGACGGTAAGACATATGAATGATCTCTCTCTTGCTAAGAGGGAGCGTTAATGTAAGGTAGCTACGAGAGATCTCTTTCATACCTGAGATGGTTTCATTAGATTATTATTTTCATTAGCGTTTGATGTTGTATATGTATGTTCGTAAATATTGGCCATCGAAGAGACTCTTCTTGGCTTTTGGTAAGCCAAGAGTCTTCCTTTATGATTGGTCTTCGAGACTCTTCCTGGCTTTTGGTAAGGCAAGAGTCTTCCTTTCTGATTGGTCTTCTATGTGAAAAGTCACACTCGTTGAAGACAATAAAGAGTCTTCAACGTTAGCAGACAAAAGGCCGCATGCGTTTGTAACTGTTGATCTTTTGGAGTGCCACATGTGTACGTGGTTGTTGCCGGTTTTGTAACTGAAGCGTCTCCTTGTAGCGGTTGACTTTTAATTCTCGGTGACATGTATTCAGGGAATACGAAAGACAGAGTTGGTGTGAGTTGTTCTTCTTTATATAGAGGGATTATCATTTAAACACCCGCAGCGATTATTCTGAGATCAGCGTGTGCAAATTATTGTTGTAGGATTGCATTGAGATTTTTAGTGTTATTGTAAACGTCATTGTTGTAGCAGGGTGTCGTCTATGTTATCATGAATTCTTTCAACATAGTGTCGTGTTGTTTTGTATGATCATTGGTGGAGTTATTGATCATTATCATGGGTATTTCATCAATGTGTGATTTATCATGAGTCATCTATAAATGAATATTGTTTGGTGTTGAGTTATTATTGTTATATCATTCTATGAGAATAGTACATCTGAGTCAGTATTATTTAAGAGAAGATCAGTATAGTGTTCTTTAAGGGTGTGCAATCTAAGCATCTTGTGAGAATTGTATACATACTCCATTATTTAATAAAGTGATATTTCTTGGTGTGGCTAGGTTTTTCTCTCGAAGAGGGTTTTCCCAGGGTATCTCTAGTGTTCTTGTTGTTTCTATTTATCCGCATTTTGTCTTATGCTATTATGGTTCAAAACTTTAACAGGTTGGTGGGCACCACTCCCTTAGGACCTCTTTGCTACATTTAGTGGCTGGCCAAAAGGAACAAAGGTGCAGTATTTGGTAACCTATGGACAATTGGCCCATCCATTGTGATTTGGGAAATCTAGAAAGAGATAAATCGTTGCCTCTTTCAAAAAAAGGAAATGTCAGTTGAGATGTTGCTGAAATTTGAGAATGCAATAAAGGAGGTAGCTAACAATTGTGCATGCATCAAACCCAACAAAAGAACATTTTCACAAGTTGCAATGAAAGAACGACAAATCGATGGTTTGGCCTAGTTGTTCCTTTTATCTTTGGGACCAATTGTGTTGATAAAAAGGCCAAACTAATGGCGGACACACATGAGGATTGGACCAAAGTGAGCTTTGATGGGGCTTTTCATGGGAACCCGAGCCCATCATGTAAGTCCCCTTCCTAATTTGTTGTAGAATTTGCCCTAGAATCACAATTGCAACAAATTAGCGTTAGGGTTACACCTTACCAAGTAAATGTTTCTTTAAATAATTTGATCCTGGATGTGAATCCTACAATCATAACATAAGCAACATGTGTGTGTGTTCAATCATTAGGTTTAGGCAAGATCACATCATACTCATATAATATCAATAATATTATACAAGCATATCAGGTTTGGAGGAAAAAACATGATAAGTTTGCTTCAAGCCATTTCTTTACTAAGCCCAAGAGTGGTTGTCTGCTAGAGCCCGCTTTGCTTTCTTAGTGGGTTGCTTCTACCTGCTTTGCCTATCAATCTCTCATCCACCTAAAGACAAGTGTCATCCAAAGGAGTTGAGCGGAGGTCGCAAGGGGGTTTCCTGGTTTTCTATGTGAGTGCCCCCTTGTCCCTAGGAGTCAGTTATATGGTCAACTCTTGTGTAGCCTACTTAACAAAACCCTCTTATAACCCACCTCTTATTCCCCCAGGACCTTCCTACAAGATGGCCTTCGAAGAATCAAGCATATCTTATATTCTATCGTATGAACATATACTTAAGCATTATCTGTTATGCATAAGCACACACACACACACACACCACAAATGATTGTGAGAATAAGAGCATTGAGAAAGGCAGATCTGATATAATATCAATTTTATGTATTATGCCTACTCTGAAGATAATTCCTTTTGTGTATATGGTGTTCAACTTCTATGAGTCCATCCTAGACTTATGTGCTCTTATGTTGAATGCTCCAATCTTCCTTGGTAATTGTATTTTTTTTCTAAATGTGTTTTGATCTAATCAAATGTCTACTAATTGTACTTGAGTTATTAAATGATTTGATAATTGATGATTGCCTTAGTGGAATCTTGAGTGATGATTGATAAGTCATCCTTGAATGATTGGAATGATCTCCTTTATACGTCACTGGTGAAAGGGTCACCACTTTTCATAAGACTTGAGTTACCACTTTTCATTGTTGCCTTTGAGAATTATATGTTATTCCCCAAATTGATCTCCCTTAGGTGTCCTGAAATGAAACCTTCTCCCCTTTATATCTTCCAGTGTCGGGGAGAATCACACCTCTTCATCGTAACTGCCCTTTGCAATGGTCACAACCTTTCACAATTATCATCTTTTGGAAGAGTAACAACCCTTCATCATTTCTACCCTTTGAAAGAGTCACAACCCTTCATAATTGCTACTCTTTGAAAGAGCCACAACCCTTCGTTACTTTTGCCCTTTGAAGTAGTCACTTCCTTATTTTCTTCTCACTTCTTTTTTCTCTTTCATTAATTCTTACTTGATTCACAACTTCCCTTTTTTCGCCCTTCCTCTCTCCCCCTTTTCAAATGAAGTTCTCTTCTCCCTTTTTTATCCCATGCTTGATGGAGTCACAACTTTTCAATTCATGCCTCTTGACCTTTCATTAATCTGAATTAACTTGTATATTATATTTTATTATTATTTTTTATATTTAATTTTATTAATTTTTATCTATTATTAAATCTTATTTCAGAAAGGGGACATTAGACATCAAATGCAACCTGCATCATTAGGGACTCGACTATGAGGATTCTAAGATTAGAGGCAAAAAAAAGATTGACGAGACCACAAAATAGCAGAATTTCAGGCAGCATGGATAGGTGTCCAAGCTTGCAAGTTGGGTGGATTTAATCAAATTAATTTAGAGGGGGATTCTCAGATTGTTATCAACACTCTCAGGCAAGAAGACAGTCCAACTAGAAGTTCAAGAAATGGATTTCACAAATTTGAAGGTTGTGTGTCCAGGCTTGCAAGTTGGGTGGATTTGATAAGATCCATTTGGAGGGGAATTCTCAAATTGTTATCAACGCTCTCAAGCAAGAAGACAACGATCATGCACTTGACAAAATGGGTAGGGACCCAATGGCCTACTCAATATTTCAATAGGTTAATCGTCACTTCCAAGTCCAACCACCCATGGAGGCATTTCTTCTTCCAATCAGTTAACCACCCAACTCCCCTTCTCTTGTTTGTTCCAAATGATAGGTGGGCCCCATTATTCCCATTCCAACAGATAAATAAGTTCAAGCATTTATTCCATCCAACTTCATTACAAGTGACTTCTCTGGTTCACCTCGTGTTGTCTATGAATATGGATCCTTGACTAAGGCTGGTATGTAGTATAGCTCACCCTAGTTGGCTTGGCTTTATGGTTTTGACGGCTAGCTAGGATAGGAACCAATATCCTCTACTGTACCTTAGTCTATTGCATGTTGAATCAATATGATCCATATCTAGCTAATAGATATCAGCAAGCTTAATTCAATGAGTTTTGCCAACTCTAATGTGGAATATTGGTGAGCTTAAGAACCAAAAAATTTAAACACGTTTTACACCAACTAGTCCTACAATCCCCTTGCCCTCTCAATAAGGCCCATAGGACTCTACTAATTCAAAATCCCTACCATTGCTTTGGTAGGAAGTGGTGAAGGCCACAATCAATGGGAAAAAAAAGGGGAACCAAAAAAATATTGTCACATACACTAGTTAACTAGCTCCAACAACCGTACTCACTATCAAGAGAGATGGATTCTCAAATCGAGGTGGAGATAGTTGTTCCCTATGTGCAATCTCAAATTGGTTGAGTTTGTCCCCCAAGGGCCCAACTATGGTATTTCATCCCCACATCTAAAATGTGATACAGCTAGGGTAAGTACATAAGTCATGTCTATCTAAACATTTATTGGTAGCCATCATTGGTCATTGGTAGGTGTGTGTTTTCCCAATACACTCAAATAGGGGCAAAAAAACCATTTAATAAGGTAAGCCAACTAGGCTAGTTTCATCCCATTCTCAAACTACATTATGATGTTTGTTCCCCAACACCAATATGTTTTGGGATAAGGTGTTGTAGACCTTTCATAAATTGATTTATTATATTGTTGTAATTAAATAATTATTTAGTTGTGGTACATCTAGAAGATGTGGATTGGCCACACTAGGTGATTATTTGGGGTCACTTGTAAGTTGTATCGTAACATTGGGTTACTTATTTTATTTTATGTGTGGGAGACATAGGATTATTATTTAATATTTGGAGAAAGATATTTGATAAAGTGAAAACTTAGCACCCATATTTAAATGAGGGGTCAATGGTTTTGCATTCTTATAGTTTTGAGACACATGGTTTTACTTTACCACTTGGTTGTATTTGTGTGAGCTTATGTCTATAAAAGAAAGCACTTGTTTAGTGGTTAAGGTCGGTTAGGTGAGTGAGTTGTCATATTATTGAGTCTTTTGAGGAGCGCATATGTGAAGCATGGCATAAGATGTGTGGATTCAAGCTTGGACACACGGAGAATGTATTGGAGAGGTTTAGTGTTTCAAAATTATATGTTGCAACTCTTTAAGAGCATATACATGGATGCTTTTGGAGGGTGGGTTTTTCCCTCTTGAAGGTTTCCGCAGGGTATAGCTTGTGCTATCTTGTGGCTTGTCTATTTGATCTATGTATTGCGGTTATTCTATAAGATTGTACGCACTTTTCTCTCACAGGGTTATGTAGGAAGTTGATTAAATGAATTGGGTAATGATGCATTATTTACTAATAAGTATGAACCAAGTGCATGAGAGATCCTATGTACTTGTAGTAAGGCATATGAGTGTTTGGCCAATAAGCATATGAATCAACTATTGGTTAGCCCTATCTAGCCATTTATTTATCTTCCACGTGAACTATTGGTTAGCCCTATCTAGTCATTTATTTATCTATTGCATGTGAAGCCCTACTATTTACAGTGTTGTATTTTGATGAAAGGCCATCAAAAATTGGATGATGTGTCTATAGTCAATGCCTTAAATCATTTTTAAAGATATGCTAGATGAGCTTCATTGCATCTTCGAATTCCCCTTTTTTATAAAATTGGTACTAAGAAGCTCAAATGTTGCGACCTATTCTTGCTCTAGCAAAATGCACAACAAATCTATGTCCCTCCTACTGCAGGTGGTTATAAACTAGCCCCGATTCGAGAAGCAAGCTCCAATTCAATGACTGGGATTAGAACTGAAAGAGAAATTTAAACCTAAGCTACATGTACAACAAGTAGGTATGTGGTGAAAATGTAGCAAGGATCTGCTTGGGCAACTAGATCAACCAAATTGACTGCTGCTAGGTTGACACATCTGGAAATATACCTCCAAGAAACAAAACTCGTGAAAGACCCAACGAAGACAAGATGGACCATCAGAAAAAGGTATCTATGCATATGTGTGTATTAATCTCTTCCTCCTAATACTTCCTAGGACAAGGTGGCTACTAAACGATGCTTAGGGAAGCAAGAAAAGTGAGTATTGAAGTTAATCTAGGTATGGAGGAAAATACAATGTTATAGAGTCCCACTATACACCTGCATATTAGATCCTAGGAATAAAAAATTGGTGATAACTAGGAACCCAAAACAAGGCTTCAAACATTCATCATTCAAGGGTTGTGTAGGTCTACTGATAAAGCATCGGTTCAGTACCATGAAGAGCCATTAACACCCCCACCTCTACCTCTACAACATAGGTGTTATGTTTGATCATGGTATAATTACAGATGTCTACCATTCCATGTTTCATATTTGATGTGAATCTACAATTCTATATTAATTAATCGCATACAAGTAAAAAAGTCAAGTTCTAGCTTGTCAAGTTTGTTGCAAAGCATGTAAACAACATATTTAAGGCAATAGTGAGTGGTGGGCTTGATAAGCATGCTAAGGCTTATAAATTAACAAATTTTGACAATGATCTAATGAATTGAGGTATAAATACCTTGGTAGCTAAAGAAGAAGATAGAGCACATTGCATGAGACATTGGTGCACCTAAACTTCTAAAGCATTTAGTTAATTGACCATAAGAAAAATCTCCATCCAATGGTGTGCACAAAGTATGTGTTCTTGGTAAGCATTATTTGGTGCCAATTGCAAAAGGAAAGACCCCATTCATCAATCTCGTTGAAGTACTCAGTGCATTACTCAATCCAAAAGGCATCACAAACCACTCATACAATCCCTCATTTGTCTTAACTGTAGTCATCCACTCATCTCCTTCTCGGGTTCTGATCTAATGATATCCACTCTTCAAATCAATCTTTGTAAAACATTTCGCTCCACTCAAGCAATCCATTATCTCATCCATCCTAGGCAATGGAAACCTATACTTTACTGTGATCCTATTTATAGCTTTGGAATCAATACACATTCTCCACTCTCTATTCTTCTTAGGTGCTAATACTGTTGGTACTGCACAAGGACTCAAGCTTTCTCTGATCAATCCTTTCTTCAATAATTCTTGTACTTGTCTATTCATCTCTCCATTCTCTGTTGGTATCATCCGATGTGCTGTTTTATTAGGCAAATTGCTCCAAGGATTAGATCCATGCAATGACTAATACTTCTCACAGGTGGTAATCCATCAGGTTTATTATCTGAAATTATGTCCTCAAACTCTGTCAACAATTCCTTTACTTCCTTATAGGTTGTCCTTCTGTTCCCAAATCAGACTTCTTAGGAATCAATCCATAGCACATATTTTCACTCTTCAAGCCATCCAAGAATTTCCTTCAACCAAACAAACTCTAACACTGGTATAAATTTCATTCTTAGGAGACTCAATCAAAGGCAACAATACTTGCTTCATCTCATTAACAACAATAGTATACCTATTCTTTCTTCCATCATGCAAAGCTTGTCTATCAAACTGCCATGGTCTACCCAACAAGATATGACACACATTCATAGGCATAATATCACAAAGAACTTTATCATGATAAGATCATATCTTCAATTTAACTAGTCATTGTTCACTTACCAATACCTTATGATCATCCTTTATCCATGCTATCTAATAAGGCTTCGGATGCTTCAATCTCTGCAACTTTGCTTCAATCTCTGCAACTTCAGCTTGTCAACCAACTCCTCGGAAGCTAGATTATCTGAACTACCACTGTTAATGATCAGTTTGCAACATTTTCCTTCAACTTTACACCTTGTCTTGAAAACTTCTCCTCGGCAATAGATCTTGATCTGTCTCTTCATGATGTAAGACTCTCCTTGCCATTAGGGCTTCACCATCCTCTGGTTGGTTCGAAGATTCAGTAGTTTCCTTCTCCACATAAGCAGTTCTACCCTTATTCTCTGTCGCTTTCTCAGAATTACCTTGAGTACACTCAAAGGCTCGGTGTCCTTCTCCACCACACTTGAAACATGTTCCTCTAAACACTCTTTTGTCATCCCTTCTAAAGCTACCTGATCCACTTCCTCTCAGAAAGTTTCTATCATCTCTTCGGTATGAATTTCCTCCTTGAATTCAGTCTTTCCCTTGTTCTGATCAGAATAAGATCTTCCACCATTCAAGTTTCTTCCTCTCTGAAATCTTCCACCTCTTCCTCTTTGTCTTTGCTCATGCCTTTTGTTCAACTTCTCTATAGCTTTTAGGGCATATTAATAAGCTACCTCTATACTTTGCAATTTCACCAAACTAATCTCATCTTGAATATATGTCCTCAAACCATTTAGGTACCTCGCAGCCCTTTCAACAACATCATCAGAATGTCCATATCTAATATCCAACCTATAGAATTCCTCAGTATATTCCTTCACACTAAGATCCTTTTGCTTTAGATTCTGCAACTTCCTAAACAAACTTACTTGGTAATTAGCAGGTAAAAACTTAGCTTTCAATTTATTCGCCATCCTATCCCATGATTTGATTTTGTCCTTACCTCTTCTTTGTCTATCAGTCTGCAAATGTTCCCACCATAAAGATGCACGTCCTCTCAATTTTGTGCAAGCATACTTCACCTTCTTATCCTCATTTTTGCCTTCATAATCTAAGTATTTCTCCATCTCTATGATCCAATCTAGCAATTCATCTGAGTCTAATTTACCATCATAATCAGGTGGATTGAAATGTGGTCTTGCATTTACTCTAGTTAGGGCTTTTATAAACCTATCATCTCCTTGTTCAGGGTCAGGTTTATGTTCCTCTTCACCTCCTTCGATTGCTTCTTCATTTCTTTCTTCTTCTTCATCACTCACATCTTTCAATATGTCGACCCCTTCTCTAATGCTAAGATCCAAATTTTTTTTGGTTGATACAAGATTGCTAAGATCCCAAGATGCTCCTGCATCAAAAATAAGTGAGTTGTTGAAATTGTAAAAATAAAATTCTAGATATATTTTGAATTATCATGAGAAAGTTGTGCAAACAATCATTTGATATGCACTAAAAACAAATCATCATATGTATGATAGCAAAACCCTAAAGTAGACCTTGTGTACTCCAAACAAGAATAATGACATTCATGAATCGTAACGTACTTATATTGTCTTGTTCTAGTGATTTATGAATGTCTCGTTCGAATAATTTATAAATGGGGGCACCTGTCAACCAGTGATCTGAATATCGAAACCTAAGCAAGTATTTCCTTAAAGCTTTAAATATTGAGTATAAACCATAAAATGCACAATAAGGCATTCACATTAAGTTCTCCACATTGAGCTAAACACTGATGCCCACTTGATCAATACTATACTTTGATTCTACTATCCTAAAGACCAAACGGCTTTCACAATTAAAGCAACTACTTGAACAACTAGAAACAATAAATCTAATTAACCATCCCCTCATAGATCTTTCTATAAATGTGCGTCCCCTACAAACTACATCTCTAATAGCAATCCAAGCAACTACTTCAACAACTGGAAACAAGAAATCTAATCAACAATCCCCTCACGGATCTTTATAAAAATGTGTGTCCCCTACAAACTAAATCTCAAATAGATCAGCACTTAAAACTGTTCTTAAAACATATCAACCAACTAAAAGCATTTTGCATGATTTAAATTTTGCATCGATCTCTTACTAGTAGGAGTTTATTTGTAAATAATTCAGATTACAATAGCAGTGTATAATTACCTGAAAGGTTTTCTTCAAAGGCTCGTCAACTGTTGCCACATCCGTGCAAAGTCAAGGTCCAACCAGTAACATGCGGCCAAGCAGAACAATAACACCTTCAGAACATAAATCTAAGCTATCTCACTCAAAGTAATTGAAATTAACCAGCGCATTACATCATAATAATGCAGATGCTGTGGAAATGTATAGTAATAAAAATTCAACTATGGAGCTCAATATGATTGTAATTAATAATAAACCAATACTTTTCATTGAAATAAAAATGATGCTGCGTAAATGCAAATCAAACATGTATTTCAGATGGCGCACAAAACAATTGAAATTAACCAACGGACTCCATTAAAAATAAAACCGAAGCAGCAAAAATGCACACTAACATATTAAACAATGACGCTCAAAACAATTGAAATTAACCAACGGGCTCCATAAAAAGAAAACAGAAGCAGCGAAAATGCGCACTAAAATATTAAACAATGACGCTCAAAACAGTTCTCAATTAAAGTAGAATTTTCCATCAATATAAAGCGGGTACTTCCAAAATGGCCGGTACATAAATTACAGCAATAGCGCTCAATATAATTAAAGTTAACAAACAGATTCTACCAAAATAGTGTAGTAGATGCTGAGGAAATGGAAGGAAACATATATTTCAGCAATGGCGCTTGCAATAATTAAAATCAACCAACAGATTTCATTAACATAATGAAAATGCTACAGAAAATGGCAGTCATCGACAATAAATCCAAATTAAGAAACAAAAAAACTCAAATCTTAATGTATCTTAACAGAAACCCCCTACCTTTCTCGACAAATGCATTCATCTGCTTGATGGCCTCCGACATTTCGCCAGCCATCACGAACCAGCCAGGCCGAACTAAAACGCCTTATTTTCCCGTCAAGACGCTCTCGGCGCTAGAGGAAACGGGCAGCAGATCTCCCTTCGCGTACCGGCGCGCTGAGATCCGGGAAAAGCTAAAGCAATTTGAAACAATTCTTTAAAGTCCGTCGGCCAGAGCAGACAAACAAATGCCACCTGTTAGACAACAAAATTGAGGAATCTTATTCGCTGCATTTCCATTACGGCACGTGATGTGATCATTGTGACGAATTATTTTCGCGCCTACAAAAAGGCAACGAAAAGTGAAGAAGAACAGACAGTAGGGGAAAATAACCTGAATCTAAAGTAATAAGTAGAAAATAAAAGTACCTGTGACCTACTAGCACCACCGACCTTTCACTTCGAACTGGTGGGCCGTGAAATTTGAGCAAAGCAGAGATCGAACCTGTGACGTCCTGACCGCTCAACTTCTGCCGACAGACGTACTCTTACAAATAACTTCTCTATTACCTGTTCGAATTATAAAACCTTTCCCGCTCTAGGCGGGGTGGCCGGCAAGATCTATGCGCTCCGCTAACTTTAGCGGCGCTTATTTTTAAGCGGAAACGACTCTAAATTTGGAGGCAAATGATGAATCCGCGCCAGATCCAGCTGATCTAAGAGCAAAACAAAAAGAAACACGAGAAAAATGAGGTTCCGAGTTCGATTTCTGTAAGCTCTCGTGCATTTGGGGTTTTATATTAAGTTCCCGTCCAGCATTCCCGGCGGTCGCGAAAGTCCCGGCAGGTCCCGAAAACTCAGGTACGGGAAAGCATGGGCCGAGGCTCTGGCCACTCGAAATCAGATGCAAAGTGGGAAAACGCGTGAGCTATTTTTGGTCATCCGATGGTATGATTAGCGCGGGCGTTAGCCACAACTAGGGCTGCACGAGTGCAGTCCACGCTGGACGGTTTGCTTATTTTTAATATTTTTTATTGAAAAGGTGATCGTATGAACAGGCGTTTTTTCAATATAAAAACGATAGTCGTAGTTTATTTCTTATAATACATATTTTATATTGGGATATAAAGTTTACATGTGCGGCCTACCATTTGACCGTCAATAGCCTCTTTCTGACGTGTCAGACTAAATAAAGCAGATTAGACTTTTAACGCGTCGTAGATTTGACGATAATTTTGTTCGTATTCAAATATGTGATATTTCACAGACTAGATCGAAATGAAATTGATGGCATGGATTGCGGTAAATGAGTTTCGAATATACGATTAATTGATCTTTTCAATTGAAAGCAAGAATTTAAAAGAATTTAAGTTATTCATTATGTTGATAATAGAAATTTAATATATTTTTTATTTATTATGATTATGAGTTATTTTGTGGGATCTTATAGGCCCTGTTTGGTTGCGGGAATACAACTAGAATTGGTAGTGGGTTTTTCGGTTTCGAGTTGAATTTGTCGTTTGGGTTGCAAAATTCAAAACCCGGTTTGTGTTTTTGAATTCTCATTTTCGGTGAATTTCTAGAAGTTCTGCTTCCACTCAAATAGGTGGAATTCAATTTATAAAACCCGATTTCATCTTTTATATGTTGCATTTTATATTGGTGTCGGGTCCGGTGACTTCCCATTCCAAAACCGACAGCGTCCGTTTCGGAAGTGTGTCTTCCACTTCCGTAGTGTCTTTGACTCACAAGCAGTAGCAGTTGCGTTCATCTTCACAGAGCATTCGTTTTTGCAGTGTCTTCGACTTTGCACGAGGGTTTTCGCAGTGTGTTCTTCTCGATTTGACCTTGAAGTGTTTCTTCTCGCACTGTGATTTCTTGAGGTAACCCTAAACCCATCTGGGTTTTCGAGATGATTATAGGAATGGAAGATTTGTATATGGATAAAACGTTACTGGCTCTTGTATATATTTTTTTAAATAAATGACAACAAGCCTGTCAAGAACCTCATAACATTTCCAACCTTCTATTGCTCATTTTACCTGTTTTACGGTTCAATTGTTTTTTCCTTTTTGGAATGGTTAGATAGTGTTTTTAAGTGTTTCAGGATCCAATTAAATAGAAGCAAGTTCACAAGAGTTTCAAACCTCTGCTGGACGCTAACACCCAAGGAAAAAGGTTTCAAACAAGTCAACTCCTGTATATCAGCATTGTTTTGAAAAGATTGTCCTTTGATAATTTAGGTCATATCATGAAGATTTAAATTCTCCCAGGAAAGATTAAGAGATTGCAACTGAGACTAGTCTTTTGATAATTTAAGTCATATCATTGCGATTTAAAATCCAGTATATCAACATTGTTTAGATACCATTTGATAATTTTAGTCGTATCATCAATACTTAAATTCTCTCTTGAAACATTAAGAGGTTGCACCGGAGACTGATATTTTGTCTATCAGTCAACAGAAAGATACCCATACATTTTAATTATTTGCATATCTTTTGAAACATTTTAATGTTTCTCTATTTTTCCATCTCCCATTTTTCAATTGGATTCTGACAAAATAGCTTTATTTATTGATAATAGCTTTAGACAATCTGTGGTGTAAATGATCAAATATGTTATAAGTGTCTGTGATATTTAGGAACTGATGAGTTGCATCTTGTGCCCAATTTAAACGAGACTATAAATGTATGTAAATACATATAATCATCTAATGCTCTTCAGAAGAAATTGTCCTTAACTACTGGAAATGGTATTTTGTAGAAACATACAAGTACAAAGGACTACAAAAATAGGAATGTTGTATGCAACTAAACATGTGAAAAACTATGCCTTCAGAATCAATCTTCATTGTTTGGGGAACTATTCATTGTAAATGGAGAATGCATTTTTGTCACAAATAATGCTATTCATTGTAAATAGAGAATGCACTGTTGTCACAAATAATGCTATTAGTTTCACTAATAAATGGAGCAGTGGCAAGCAATAAATGCACAACTTGCAATTTTGATTATCAATGTGACAGGAAATTGTTTCTTGTGGAAATGATGGATTACCCATTTGAGAAATGGAATAGTCAATATAGTATACAGTGTATCCCGCATATGCCATTTCTGATTCCTTTCCTCCTGTTAGTGTCCCTCCATTCTTTGATGGTCCCAGAATACAACAACCTCAATCAATTAGCAAGAAAGCGGGGTGCAACAGTTATGTACTATTTCAGTTGTATGTAGTGGTGCAACAGTTATGTACTATTTCAGTTGTATGTAGTGGTGCAACAGTTATGTACTATTTCAGTTGTGTGTAGTTGTGCCATGCTCTGTTTTGGCATGTTATTTTTCAACTGTTCTTAAACATGTATTTTTCTAGGTCTTATTTAGTTTCTGATATTTGTCTTGTCCTTAATGAGATTCGATCTACTTGTTCTCTTGGTTGTTCAACTTTTCTGTATCTTTGATCCTGATTGTTAAAGGGTCTAGGCTATTTAAAGGTGATAATGGGTCCTTGTTACTAGCCATGTTAGAAAGGTGATATTGGATCCTTGTTACTAGCCATGGGTATATGTTAGATACCCATGCACAAAACAATCTCTCATAAAGTGGAGAAAGGAAAAAAAATCAGTGAAATGAAACTAGAATTCTCAGAATTGTGCAGTGTATGTGTGTTTGCGTGATTGTCTTTTTTATGTGACGAGGAGCTGCCCAATAAACTGGTAGTTTTAAAATAAATTAATATATGCACATAACAAAGGAGATGAAGCAGTGCCAACATAGAGAAGAGGAGTGCAGGAGAAGGAAATATGAAAATTACTGAAATTTCAGTGGAAAAAAATGCATGGAAGGGAAAAGAAAACATAAGTGAATTATTTTGATATTGCTCACATTCAACTGACAACAAAAGGGGGGAATTAGAGATGATGATGCACTGAAAAGTTGAGAAAGAGTGTAGTTTTAAAAAGAGCAGAGGAAATAGGTTTAAAGTGCAAAGTATGTAGAGGTATTTGGGGTAGATTCTAAAGCACGTGGAGAGAAATAAATAAACTTTGATGCATTTATATAGATTGTTGCATACATTTTGGTAGAGGTGTGGTAATGTATGGTTGTTA
>MU223621.1:2597202-2607641 GCA_018584345.1 Thuja plicata
AGGTCCATGTTATACTTTTTGATTAAAAACTATCCAAATATGTGAAATTGTATTATATTGTATTGTTATTGTGTTGTCTTCTCTTTACATTTTACATTATGTATATATATGTGTTTGAGTGGCTTTCACACCTCTTTAAGGTGAAAAGACACAACCCTTATTACAAAATATTTTGAAAAAATAATAAACTAACTAAAAAATAACTACCTAACTTTCAGATTTGGCTTTGGTCGAAAATCCAAAAAACATCGTGAAAAGCTAAGATTTTTGCTAGAGATAGGAAATTTGATTTCCTGAACTGGGTCGGTTTTAGATATTTGAAATTCGACCATCTTCAGCCTCTATCGGCATCATCTTTGTAGCACGTTGAAATTTCAGCATTTTCTGAAGGCTTCGATTAGTTAATTCTATTTATTTGTGTCATAAAGCTTCCTTCCTTAATTTTTTTTTATTATGGAAAAAATTGCTTCTTGATAATGGATTGGGACTTCTAAATTCTAAAAATTTAGGGTACCACCACAAACTCTGCTTGTGCCAACATCAAATCCCAATTACTTGGCGTGTCTCCAACTAGGCATCTCAACAAGTTACCCAAACTTCAATTTACAATATTTGTTTGTCCATCAGTCTGTGGATGAAATGTAGAACTATATTTCAATTCAGTATCCAACTTCTTCTAGAGTGTTCTCTGAAAATAGCTTACAAATTTATTGTCTCAGTCAGAGACGATACTCCTTGGTAATCCATGCAATCTAATAATCTCCGTAAAGAAAAGATCTGCTATATGTAGTTCATCTGGTGTTTTCCTACATGGTATAAAATATGTCATCTTAGAAAATCTATCCACAACAACAAATATCAAAGAGAAAAGAAGTGCGGAAGCATAAGAATTTGTTGAGTTCATGAAGACATTGCATGAAGATGTAAAATAGAAGCTAGAGAAAAATAATCAGAAGTACAAAGATAATGCAAATAGATCAAGAAGATATAAAACATTTGAAGTTGGTTATGCTGTAATGGTTCATTTTAAGAAAGGTAGATTTCCTATTGGAACCCATGGAAAATTGAAGATGAAGAAATTTGGTCCTTGCAGAATACTGGGAAGATTTGACAGTGGAAATGCTTATGAAGTGGAATTACCTGATGACATGGATATATCACCTATATTCAATATTTCATATTTGCATGAATATCATGAATCCGATGAAGAAGTGACAGTACCAAGTGATTATCCTAAGAAGCATATAGAGGAAGTTGAATAGATTTTGAAACAGAGAATTGGTAGAAGTACAAGAGGAAAGGAATACATAGAGTATTTGGTAAAGTGGAAGAACAGACTGATTGAGTACTCATCTTGGATTTCTCAATCTAAGTTGGATTCATTTCAGGTTGAACCTGATACATGATTCGGGGAATCATTTCTTGTAACGCCAGGTGTCTGATGCAGGAGCATCTTGGGTCCTTAGCAATCCTGCTCAACCAAAAATATGTTTCTTTTATCCTTTAGTTGGTTTGGAGGCTGCTCGAGGGAAGTATTTTGTTGCTTGGGTTATGTTGCTCAATTATGCTTGTTCTGAGTTCATCTCTGTTGCTCGGGTTTTTTTCGCTTAGACATGCTTTTTTTTGAGTTCATTTTCTGTCGATCGGGTTTGTCTTATGTTGCTCGGGTTTTTGTCGCTTAGGCATGCTTATTTCTGAGTTCATTTTCTATCGCTCAGGTTTGTCTTTTGTTGCTCGGGTATGCTTGGCCCAAGTCATGTTATGTTGCCCAGGGTGATATTTACCCGAGTCACTTTGTTGCTCGATCATCCTTTGACCGAGTTGTTTATTTTGGAGTTGGATTTGGTGGTCGACTTATGTATTTAATTTCCATGGTTGAATTAATGTGGGATCTCTCATTCAGATCTGTGGGGACCTAAATCTGGGTCTCTCTTATGGATTTGAGCGCCAACCTCTTTGGTGGACTCTTGTATATATATTTTTCTATGTTCTTAGTTTAGAGGCAGTTTTGGAGAAGTTAGAAGATTAAGTATTGAATTATCTGGAAGGCAGGTCTGTGACCCCGTATGTATGAAGATCAATCTATAATTCATTGAATGTATATGGCCCAAACCGGGAAGGCCTTACATCCTGACATGTATTGAGTGTGATCAATTAATAAAAAGGATCCCTATTGTTTCTTCTCTCACTGTGTTGTTTTTGCTTATGCATTGTCTTTGTAAGGTGATTTGGTAGTTGAGAGTGCCTTTGGCCCCTCCTTTCATCCTTCCTTGCATCAAAAAGTATATTTTGATTGGATATTTTGTGGGGAGGGTTCCACCTGAAATCATGTTCTGTGATTGGGTTGCCAATCTATCAAAGGGGTAATGACATATATCATCAAATGAAAATTCCTTCTTGTGTCCACCTCTTTGCATATTGAGAATGATATCTTTGAGATCATGAACCTATTGAGAAAGGTTGGGGGAATTGTGATGTGTGAGTGAGCCCCCAAAGCTAGATCCTCCATCAAGTACAATTGATATGAATCCCAATATAGGAGGAGGCATGTATTGATATGCTTATGATGATTGATGAATAGATGTCTTAATGGAAGATGAGGGAATTGTGAAGAGTGATGATGTGTAATTGTGGGTGGATTGAGACATGGAACCTTGAACTATGTTTAACACATTTGTGTCCACGATATTAGATGCAGTAATTATGGTGTGAGTGTTATTGTGAGAGGTCAAGTTAGGCAATATGCTAAGAAATTTCTGAATTATTTATTGTGACAATTAAATCATTTGTGTGGATTGTGAAACTTGTGATGTGGAAGGTTCGATGGAAGTGGTTGTTCTTTTCTCCTTATCTCTTGTTGTTGTTATTGTATTGGTTCAAGTTATTGTGTTTGTGGTATTGGTAGTATTGGTAGAATTTGTAGTGGCACTAGATTTAACCACATTGTTATGGAGTAATGACTCATGAAAATCATTGGGGACTGTGACTCCATTTTTGAAAAGGTTCATAAATATTTCCCCACTATTTTTTTAGATAGCCTTTTCAATCATTTCCACATGGTAGGTCTTTGAGGAACTCATCCAATTGAGGGGACATATTGGGTTGATCGACAAATTATACCTCTTGTTCTCTATTGTTAGTTATGTCTTAGGGTTTTACCCCTACACCATTGAATGTGACATTAGAAAAAGGATTCTAATGTTCATTGTTGGTGTTACAAATGTTGATATGTGTGAACATCATCTTGTTTTCTTGTGATCAAGTGATGACCATACAAAAGTGACCTTAGGAGGGTAGAATGATGAAGTGATTAAGTTTAAGGTGAATGTTGTATGAATGATTTGTTTGTTGGAGGGATGAATGATTGATGAAGGATGTCCTAGGATAGTGGTGTCAAAAGGGATATTGATGATCTAGGAGCAATGATTGACAAGTTTTTTTTTTGTTTTTTTTTATCAAAGTTTGGACCTTTGGGATTGGTTTCATAAATATGGATTGACTGATTGATGTTTGGATCAAAATATTGGATGCTTTAACTTGATTAGAGCTTGGATTGATTTATGTGGATCAAGGGCTTGATGTTTTATGGGAGATTCAAATTTTATTATGGTTGATTTGATTGGATTGTTTTTTGATCAAAGGGGGGTAAAGGTTTGAACTAACCTTAGCAAAACAAAGATCCTTTATATGCTCCAAAGGGATTTGATTGATTTGGGATAAGTCCTTTTCTTCTTGAGGTTTTAGGATAGGAAAATGAGGAAAAGGTGCACAAAAGAGGAACCATCAAACTCTAAAGCATGCACAATCAACCTGTCCAAACAAAAAGGAAATTGAGGCAAAGAAACGGAAATTATGAACAAAATTCCCTCAATTTGACAATTGTACTCTTTCTTGATTCTCAAAATGTTGATGTAGCTCTCATATGGACATAATGCACTCAAACATGAAATAACAAGACTATAACGATGGTGAGAAGATTCAAAATGTGAGGGTTAACATGATTGAGAAAATTGATCTCAATTTATAGGACTAGAGACCAAATTGCAGAATTAGCAATTAGGTGCACAAATTGGAAGATTGTCATAATTGAGAAGTCAAATTGGAAAAATGTCATATTATGACACATTATGACAATTTGTAAGAGATCAAATTGGGAAAATTAGTGTAGAGAAGGAAAGGGAAATTTGTCATAAAGTATGAAAAATTATGACAAAGGAAAAGAAGAAAGTGTCATAAATTATGACAACTTATGACAAATAGAGGCTAATTAATAGGAGGGGATTTTGAATCACAAAATACTCATATTTCCCACAAAATGGAAATTAGTAAATATAAATTAACCAATTAATTAATTGTGGAGACATAGGAAAGAGGGAATAAATAAAGTTAATTTATTTATTCAATTAGGACAAATGGATAAACTATGGGTTATTCATTCCAAGAGGATAAGTAATGGAACATTGAACGAATTGATGGCAATGATGTGAAGTTGAATTTATTTTGATGACTTTGATGAGGATCAGGAACAATTTTGATGGTTCCAGAATGGTTTAGGTAATGACAAGGCATCGATGATCTTTGACAATGCACTCAAATTGATTGTTGAAAAAATAACATCGATGAACTTTGACAATGCTATTGAAGAAGCCATATGATGATGAGGCATCAATGAACTTTGACAATGCACTGAAATAATGATGAGGAGAAGGAATTGATGAACTTGAAAATTCTCTCGGTGAGACACCGATGAACTTGACAATGCTCCCAGATTGATGATGATAAGGCATCGATGAACTTTGACAAAGCCTTGGACAAGATTGATGACGATAGCATCAATGAACTTTGAAAACACTATCGAAGGAGGATTGAAAAGAGATGAGGCATTGATGAACTTTGACAATTCCCTAGAATGATCTAAATGAGCTCAGAATGATCTTGTATTGATTTAGGAAGATGATCAATCAATTCGGCCAAAATGAGAGAAATGTTAGTAATTGATGACATGGAAGAATGACACAATATTAGTGAATGATAAAGATCAAACACACAATATAGGAGACATGTTAAAAATGGGGGCATAGGCATTGAACCATTTTTGGCATCTGCAGAGACAAGATACTTTCTCAAGAAAAATTGGAATAGGGATTATTTGAATATTACCAACTTATGGAAGACCAATATCCAAGATAATAATCTCCAACTATTAGGGCCAACTAAATATACTACTTGAGATAGGCCAAGTTCTCAAGAAATAAATATAGCTAGGGGATAACTTGGGATAAGGATCTTAGTAAGACAGGAAAATTTCAAACTTGGTTGTGACTTGATGATATAAAATGAATTAAAGGATTTGATTAATTTGATTGTGCCTTGACTTGGATTTGATATGATAGGTTGGATCAAATGATTAATGTTTGATTAAGGTCCAAATAAGATAATGTTGATGATTGGTTGTTGCTCCTAGATCAAAAGGTTAAATGCTGAGGATGGATAATGGTTAGGTCAAATGAAGTGGGTAAATGTGAGTGAAGCGTATGATTGAAGGTTTGAATTTAATAATACGAACGATAAATGTTTGGATATGGGATGAAAATCTCACAATAATCAAATTTTGATCAAATGGTCACGATGAGGATTCAAAATGGAAAACTAAATTAAGGTCAACTTGCTCTAAACCAAAAATTGGAGATACCCTTGCTAGTTGGAGGCGTCCATGAGGCATTGATATGCATAGGCGCAGGTGCCGGTCTATCAAAAGTGTGAATTGTCTGGGAAATTTGGTCTAAGTTCAGAGAGTGAAGGCATCAATCTACAGGTGGAGGCACCAAAGGACAGGCAAAGGTGTCGGCCTGGACTATATAGGTTGTGAGCACTTTTTTAAATGTTTGATTGGTTTTGGGTTAAAGTTTGACTGAAATATTGATGTTTGAAGGGGTTTATGTCTGTGAAATGGGGTGTTTAAATGGAAATAACACACACACACATCAAACAAAATGTCCTTATTTGAATAATAAATTTCACAACCTAGGCTATGTGTAGGACAACACTTAATGAATTCCCTTGCAAGAAAATATCTCTTCCAACTGGGTAGATAGACACTTGGTAACACTAGTGCCCCTCCACGACACTCACTTCTTGAGCATACTAAGTGTAGAGTCTCAATACAAGACTTTCTATCTTAAATTGGAGGGAACGCGAGGGATGTCTTTGGGAAATGCATATCACATATACTGCATCACCAAGTGGGGGATTTTTGGCCTCTAAAACAAGGTTGCTAGTTGTAGACACTTAAAAATAGCCTATTGCTCTAACACAGTGACATTAGTAATATTCCTCTTTAATTTATTTAATAATCTTTATTATTTAATATTGCACGTCTTTCTACCATATTCTAAGATCAAAATCATCATTTCTTGTTAATTCCATAATTAAGTGATTTTAATTAGTTACCTTCCTTAATTATTAACCGTCCAATCAATATTTCATCACCAAATCATCTACAAAATAATTAAATAATTAAACATTATTTAATTATTCCCTATCTCATTATAATTAATTTAATAATTATATTTAATTAATACCCCTTTCTTATTTTATGTAATAATTAAATCAATTTCCCCTCTCATGGTTAAATAAATTATATTTATTTAATTATACTAATCATTCCTCTCATAAATAAATAAGTAATTATTTATTTATAAATATCTCCATGTGTGCAAGTAAATAATTTATTATTATTTAAATCATATTTATCCTCCTAAATCCTAACTCACACTCACTTTGAGTTAACTTCTCAATCACAACTCTTGACTCCATAATTCTCTCTCCTAACTAATCAATCTAACTCAGTCTTCTATTCCATCTCATCAAGTCAATCCTCCAATCAAGGCAGTCAAGCAGAGTTGAACTTATACTCACATCGAGGTAACTCTTTTCCCTCATTAAGTCAATTCTCCAATCAAGGAAATTAGGCATAGTTGAACTCCTACTCACTTTGAGTTAAATCTTCCACATCACCAATCAGTCCATCAATCAATGCATCTTCATTGAAACCCCTAAAAATCTTATAAATAGAGAGATAATTCTCTAATTTTGATAGCCACACACGCTTCAAACTCTTATGGTGGCACATCGAGCACTCACTCAGATAGCCCACAATGCATCAAGAAGGAGAAAAAAAAAGGATTATTATTACTAGTTTGCATTTACGTTTGTTGATATGGATTTTATTATTTGATTGTTTATGCATCTCTTTATAATCATTTTGTCATTTGATTATTGGAGTTTTTCGTACTAGTTGTTGTTGATCAATCTTTTGCGTGGTAAGATTATAATTCAATTGCAGGTTATTCCCTGATTCTAAAACCCTAATTACACTAGTAATTGATTCAACCAACACATTAAAAGCATCCAATAAGCCACTAAAGGCTCTAACCAACCTATTGAGAGTGACTCATATACTAAAAGACATGCCTCATTTAGGATGACACCGTACGGTGAACACTAATATTGGCCAACCTTGGATTTGGCTTTATCCTTAAATTTATATTAAAAAATAAATCTAAATTCGCTTGATTTTGTTCCCTTGGGGTGATTACCTCTTTTCCCACCAAGACATACCTATGTAGAGGAAAAAATAGATGTAATTTTCTTTTGCACCTAAGATTCGTGAAGGTGGGAGGAGAGGATAATTCTCGTTCTATCTTTTCACCATCTTACTAAAGGGTGCTAAGCTAAACAAAATGAGAAATATTACAAGGAGTACCTCCACTTACAAGACTCTCAAAGACACATAACAAATGGTTCTTTCCAAATTGAAGCCTAATTAATCTAGGTGCAACTATAGTAAAGACGATACAAAATGCAATAAAACAAAGTAACAACCCTGCAAAACCACAATTAGTAATCTTATTTTTTATAGTCTTTGACACACGTGGACAACTACACCAATCATTAGTGGTGAGGAAAAACCAAAGAAAATTTCAACAAAACTGAACAGAGCACAATCATTGATTGACAAGAAGAAGCGTTGATCTGTGGAAACACCGATTAGCACAAGCGCTAGTCAAACAAAATGAAAAGAGACACGTGTGACTAGAATATACACGCACTTACCAAAGGTGGAAATGTCATTAAGGGTGGAGGCGCTGAAAAACATAGATGTTGGTTGAGGTGGAAACACTGATTCACTTGTGGTTAGTAGACAGTAAAATTATGACATGTACTTTCATAAAATCAATTTCTGACATTAAATCGAGAACTAGAAACCCAAAAAGTGCCAGAAATGAGGTTTAAATAACATATGCCTACAAAAACCAACTCAGTACATGTTAGCCAAAATACATTAGAACCTACAAAATGAAAGGTCAAATGAAGTTAGCGGAAACACCAATTCAGGTGCATGCACTGATTAGCGCAAGCCTTGATCCATGAGTATGACCTATAGCTTCACAAAACACTCAAAAATTAATTAAATTCCAAGGGACGCGGTTCCCACCAGGAATGCCAGAATGTGTATGTGTGAATTTGACCTATTAGTAATGCAAACAACACAAAAACAAGATTAGAATATGCACCTACTAACTTAAAACTCACTCAAACCTCCGATGAGCAAGAATGGAGGCACCCTACTCCATTGATGTGCTCTTTTGATTGGGCTATGTGGGTATGCTTTTCCAAGCACAACTAATGATTCCCAAATATGGTCCTAGGATGATAATATGATTGAATAATACTAAATATTTTCAAATGGATGTGGAATCTATGTGTAAACTATCAAACGAAGATGCAAATCCTAATGTGAATAAGTAAACTAAGCTAATGAAACCATGCTTCTAACTATGATGATTGAACTACAATGATAAATACTATGAAAATTCTATGAAATACTATGATATTGCACTATGAATTCTAGAACCAAACTAGCATGATAACAATGCAAAATGTGATGATGTTCATTTGCCAGTGGAGAGGCTCCTATTTATAACGTTGTGGAAGGAATGGATGGTTAGGATTTAAAATGGAATGAAGGGTTGAGATTGCACGAGGTCTACGAGGTGGATTCCAAGTGGAGGCCAAGTGTGTAGGGTGGTTGGTCATGCAAGAGGGATGAGTTTCTCACACATGTGTGAGCAACCTTGAAAGTGATGGCTCAATAAGGCGAGGAGACAAAGCGAAAGATGGGAGGTGGCTCAAGATGTCTCACACACGTGTGAGCAAATATCAAAGAAGAAAGAAGGGACAAACATGTAGGAATATTTTTGGTTATTTAAGGAAGGTAGTTAGCCACCTCGAGAAGGGTTTCTCACACATGTGTGAGCAAATTGAAAATGGAGGGAAAAGGCTAATTGTTGTAGGAATCGCACAATTAGTTTAATTAATCTAGGATTAATCAAAGGGATAGGTTTAGAGGTAATAATAATGGGTTCTAGGTTAGAGATTAGGGTAGGTTTAGATTTTAATTAATTAAATCACGAGATTAGGCTAAAGTATCCTATATAATAATTATAAAATTATTTAAATAGTTGCCAAGGGAGTGTAATAAATTTATTAAAATCTATTACTTCGGCTAGGTTAAACAATATAACTAATTATTTTTGATTAATTATATTACGAGTAGGAACTAAATAATATAACTAATTAATTAAAATTAATTATATTATTTGTCTAAGATAATTAATTAAATAAAAATTTAATTAATTAAGGCTTTGGCTATAGTGAATTTTAATAAATTCTCAAGGACAAATTTTGACGTCTGCAAATGGCTCCTAGGGAAAGGGGCTCTCCTCCCCAGATTCCATGAGGGTGGTGATCTTGAGCTAACCTTCTACCTTACCATCCTTAATCTTAGCTTGTTTAGAGATTTTATTCCCACTTTCTTGTAGGAATTTTTTTCTTAGACAAGTTTGATTTTATTGGATGGATCGTGATGAATTCCTAGCTTTCCTTGGTTTTGTCCTGCCTATGTTTCCTCCTTATTCAGTTCCTTTTCTTCAATGGGGCCTCCATTGTCTATTCCTTCCATTTCTTCCAATTCCAGGATCTTATTAATTAATTCTTTCTTTTATTTTAGTGTAAATTTATTTTCTTGTTCTGGTGTCTGGGAAACCCTAGAAGTTCACATACTATTTCCAGTTCTAGGTTGACCTATTGTTTTCTTCCAAGGTTTTAATTTCTTCCTCCTTGCCTTTTGTTAGAGTAATAGTCTATCGGGTTACTAATTTAAATCATTATGATCTAATTAGTAACTTCCCTATTCACTCTAGTTTGCTTCAGCTAACCTTAGGCAGTTTCTATTTCTGATTGTTTCCCGTTTAGGGTTTCGGTATTCCTTTATAAGGAATCACCTCTTTGTATTTCATAAGGAGATAGTTTTGTAAATCATTATTGTTGAATATAGAAATCATTTCTGTCAACATGGTTTTCCTATCTCTGGCCTA
>MU223621.1:2609382-2636561 GCA_018584345.1 Thuja plicata
GGGTTACTAATTTAAATCATTATGATCTAATTAGTAACTTCCCTATTCACTCTAGTTTGCTTCAGCTAACCTTAGGCAGTTTCTATTTCTGATAGTTTCCCGTTTAGGGTTTCGGTATTCCTTTATAAGGAATCACCTCTTTGTATTTCGATAAGGAGATAGTTTTGTAAATCATTATTGTTGAATATAGAAATCATTTCTGTCAACATGGTTTTCCTGTCTCTGGCCTATCGGCCGCCATAGCTTTCTGGATCCTTCTCTCTTCTGTCTGCTTCTTCTTCTTTGTAACTGTCTTGCATGCAGGTGATCTTGGTTGTATTGATGTTCATCAATTCTTAACACCTTTTTGGGAATCACTTATTTCTATTTGGGTTTTCCTATTCGTTTTGGTTTGCT
Source organism: Thuja plicata (assembly GCA_018584345.1). Taxonomy (NCBI): domain Eukaryota; kingdom Viridiplantae; phylum Streptophyta; class Pinopsida; order Cupressales; family Cupressaceae; genus Thuja; species Thuja plicata. Next base: position 2,609,779 of record MU223621.1, read on the forward strand.
TTTCCTGCATTTTCCCCCTCTTGTGAAAACCCATCCTCGTCTATAGGATTGTAGTTAGGGATTTCTAATAATATAGGTTTGACATTGTTCATTGTCTCCGGATTACCTTCCTTGCTTCTTCCCATGTCATTAGATCTTTCATTATTCTTAGTGTTGTTTTCAGGAGCTATCCAAGTTAATTGCTTGTCAATTTCTTTATGAAGGGCCTCTGTCTCTAGTTTGAGACGTGTTAATTCTTTGACTTTTTGCCCTAATTATTTCTATGATATTGACTTCCATCACCATCATATGACCCTTCTCCATTGTTGCAACACCTTCAATTTATTTAGAGCTAGGACATCCCTCCTTGTTTCCATAATTTCCCCTTCTTCTAATACTCTCTTTGGGAGAAATTTTTGTTATTCAATGTGATTCTCTATTCTTTTGGTTAGGGTTGTATCCTTATCCTAGGATACATCTGCCCCCATTTTTGCCCAAATCAACTTCAACCTTCTGACCCCATTTCCCTTGTTTAGTGACGATTTCAAGATTATCTAGGAAATGCAAATTTGTGTCTAGGTCTACTAGGATCTTTGTCTCTCCTCTCGGTTTCCCAAACAAAAAATCCTCTTCTATACTTATGAGGGACCCTAGTGCCTCCCCAATATTTTTTAGGGTTGCGAGATTCTAATACTCTATAGGTAAATATCATAACCTGATCCATTAATGAAATCTTCTAGATATGTAATTTAAAGGATCAAATTTTAGTTCCCAGTCTATTTGTGACCTCTTCCCCTTGTTTGTTTGCCTTCTCACTCCAGTGTTGTGAGAGGGATGACTTAGGGTTTCCTCCATTTTTTTGACTATTGTTATTTCTCTCCCAATTTGGTCTAAATCTTCTTTTCTTGCATGCCCTTCTCCTATCTTTGTGCCTTCTACCACACAACATCGTTCTTCCCATGTGGAACTTGTTTTGTGACTTCGTGGCCTCTTGGAACCCTACCACACTTACATTCTTTTGATTATTGCCAAGTAGAACCTTATTTGCTTTTATACGGAAAAATTAAACATTGTTTATTAAACTCTTTGGTTTAAAATATCCTTAATAAAAAAATCATAAGTAAAAATTAATTTTTGTTATAATTTAAACATTAATTTATATTATTAACAATATCAGAATTTTAATATTTAAATCAATTGAATATAAACAAAATTTTAAAAGATTTCAATATCTTTTATATGAATATTTATATATTTTTACACTAAAATGAAATTTCCATTTTTTTTAAATTAATAATATTTTAAACAATTTAAAAATCATAATTAAATATTTAAAAATTTCATGTAAAAATTAGATTAAAATGATATATATATGCTAGGTTTATATATTAAAACTACTACATCTCTTATCAGTCCAGTACACTGTTTAAGCCCAGCCGGCAAATACTCCCGAAAACAAGTTAGAAAGGAAAACAGATAGAAGAGAGCATCTGGTGTAATGGCTGCTGCCGCCCTGCCATTTATTTATTCCACGACTGCACCACATCCATCTGCAAATTTCCATTTGAAGCCCTTGCGAATTTCCCCATGTTACTGCAGATGCGAACTCAGACCCCAATCATCCTCATCGCCAGATGCAAATAGCGGTGCAGTTCGCCGGCTGCCCACAAACTACAGCACATTCAAGTTGTTCCGCTCCCTGGAAAAAGAAAGGGATCCTTTGAAGGCCTTCACAATCCTTCAAGAGGCTATAACACAAAAGGGGCGCACTCTCCATCCTTCAGTTTGCGAATCGCTCATTTATCGTCTGGGCTGGGCAGGGCATTTGGAGCAGATGCGGGATGTTTTGATGTTAATGAGTGAGCCAACAGAGAAAGCCTTCGGCAGAATCGCTATGAGCTACGTCAAAGCGAACATGGTCGACCAGGCCCTTGGAGTCCTCGACGAAATGCAGGTAGCACGACCCTCATCCATAACCAAAATCTACAACTTTTTGCTGAATTTTCTTGTTAATGAAAACAAGTTTACGATGGTGGAATCATTCTATTCACACATGAGATCTGCTGGGATCCAACCAGATGTTATGACTTTCAATATATTGATCAAGGCCCAATGTAAGGCTGGCAAAATGCTTGTTAATAATGGGTCTCGCAAGCAGGTAAGAATGGAAGATGCTGTTAAGCTTCTGGAGGAAATACGTCGAATCGGGCTCTATCCAGATACCGCGACTTTCAATACAGTAAACAATGGTCACACAGATAGGATGGAAGAGGCTTTGGAGTTAGTGAAGGAAATGAAATCAAATGGGTGCACTCCTGATACTGTGACTCTCAATACCCTAATAAAGGGGTTTTGCGTGCAAGGAAGAATTGAGGAGGCTGTTAAGTTTATGAAGGACATGCATGGAAGTGGGCTCTATCCAAATGCTGTGACGTTCACTACAGTAATCAAAGGATTCTACAAGCAGGGAAGAATTGAGGAGGCTGTTAAACTGCTGGAGGAGATGGGTGAAAATAGGCTCTACCCAGATGATGTAACTTTCAATACACTGATCAATGAGCTTTGTAAGCAGGGAAGAATGGAAAAGGTTATTAAACTTCTGGAGGAGATGCGTGAAAATGGGTTTTGCCCAAATACCGTGACTTTCAATATGTTAATCAATGGGTTCTGCAAGCAGGGAAGAATTGAGGAGGCTGTAAAGTGTATGAAGGACATGCATGGGAGTGGGCTCTATCCAGATGTTGTGACGTTCACTACAATGATCAATGGATTCTGCAAGCAGAGAAGAATTAATGAGGCTGTTAAACTGCTGGAGGAGATGGTTAAAAATAGGCTCAACCCAGATACGACAACTTTCAATACACTGATCAATGAGCTTTGTAAGAAGCGAAGAATGAAAGAGGCTGTTAAACTTCTGGAGGAGATACGTGGAAATGGGTTTTACCCAAATACCGTGACTTTCAATATGTTAATCAATGGGTCCTGCAAGCAGGGAAGAATTGAGGCGGCTGTTAAGTTTCTGGAGGAAATGCGAGGAAGTGGGTGCAATCCAGATATAGTGACTTTCAATACGGTAATCAATGGGTTTTGCCAGCAGGCAAGAGTGGAGGAAGCTGTTAAACTTCTGGAGGAGATGCGTGGAAGTGGGCTTTACCCAGATTATGTGACTTTCAATATACTATTCAATGGGTTTCGCAAGCAAGGAAGAATGGAGGGTGTTAAGTTTCTGGAGGAGATGTGTGAAGCAAGTTTTATCCAGATACTGCGACTTTAAATACAGTTCTGCAAGCAGGGAAGAATTGAGGAGGCTTGTAAACTTTTGGAGGAGATGAGTTGAGATGGTTTTTATCCAGATTCAATGGTTTTCAATGCAGTAATCAGTAGGTTATGCAGAACAAGAGACTCATCTAAGGCAACAGGCTTGCTTGAAAAATGGTAGGAGAGGGCATTAAGCCTGATGCTTTTACATATAATACTGTAACTTTAGGTCTGTGCATTATGAGGAGGTCCAAAGGGGCAAGAAAGCCTCTGGACGAAATGGTTGTGCAAGGCTGTGCTCCAGATATATTTACATATATTACTGTGTTGTGCAATGCACACAGAGTGATGTAATAGGAGAATGCCTCTTGCTTTAAAAACACAAAACTTTTTAACAATGCAATAACACTCTGATCCAAGACAAACTCAGATTGAAACACAACACAAAACAATTTTTATTCAAGCAAATTCCTAAATAGCAGTTACATTACAAATGTAATGTCATTCAAATCAGAGTTTTGGTAGCTGCAGGAGTTATCATTGCTACCTGCGATGGTTGTGCTTATCAAATATTGTAATCTTTTTCCTGATAATGTTGTTCTCATTCTTAAGCCTGTGATTGCAGAATGGCTGCTGAACAGTTCTTTCATTCTATGTTGTTGTTGGATGGGTCTCTCTTATTCTGTATCCCGTCTTGTGCTCTGTTTCTAGCAGGCATGATTATATGGTTGTTTCCAGCTCTTATCTCATACCTGCAGTACCTTTCTATGATGTCGTGGTTGCATCTATGGAGTGGCTGTGTTCCGTTGCCAGCACATTTGTCTCTGTCTCTCCAGCTCATATGTTACTGTGTCTCTTACTTTACCGTGTCTCTTACTTTACTCGAAGGTCCTCACACTTGAATGCTTCAGTTGTTATGAAGGTGAATAGACACCGTTATGTAACTGTCACCGTCCACGTTAATGGAGATTGAAGAGTAAGTGTTGCCGGGTGTAATGACTGTTTGGAGATTCCCATGGTTGCAAAATAACGCCCAAGTTAAGTGTGACTTGTATGCTCGACGGTCATTCTTGGATATTGATTGCATATTGCTTAAGTGATGGTGATTGTAAGAGACATGTTCTGGTGGTGATATCAGTGTGAAAATTATGTCGTATTTTTAGTAGTCATTCTCAGCGATTATTGTGTGGGATTCCAAGCGTCATCAGTTACATTGTGATCGCGTGAGGAATTCAGAACAGACGAGTAACTGCCATCGACTATTATTGTAGCATTGGGTTGTATTTTGTTAGGGTTAGAGTCTATGCATATGTGGTCTGAGGTGATTGTTTTCTGGAGAGTACGATGACAAGCATTTGATGTATCTTTTTTTCGATCATTGTGAGGCTATTCATTTTGAGGTCAGAGATAGTCGTATAGTATTACTCAGCTGTATAGCATTCTGAGTATTATGATCGTGTGATCAGTGTTATATGTTCTGTGATTCAAAAGGTGAAATCATATGTTCTGTATATGTCTAATATTATAAGGACATACTACTAGTGATTCTTATGTGATATCAGTCTGTTGAAGAAGTCATTCTTCCGTATAAGCTTGTGAAGCTTTGTATTGAATCTCTTGATTTTAATAAAGGATCAATTTTGAGTGTGGCTGGGTTTTTCCCCTCAGGATGGAGGGTTTTCCCAGGATAAATATTGAGTGCTGATTTGATCTTGTGTGTATTTAAAGTTCTGATTATTTCTCTTATAGTATTCTGGTTCTAAATTTAACATTATCCAGATACTGCGACTTTAAATACAGTTTGCAAGCAGGGAAGAATTGAGGTAGCTTGTAAACTTTTGGAGGAGATGAGTGGAGATGGTTTTTATCTAGATTCAATGGTTTTCAATGCAGTAATCAGTAGGTTATGCAGAGCAAGAGACTCATCTAAGGCAACAGGCCTGCTTGAAAAATGGTAGGAGAGGGCATTAAGCCTGATGCTTTTACATATAATACTGTAACTTTAGGTCTGTGCAGTATGAGGAGGTCCAAAGAGGCAAGAAAGCTTCCGGACGAAATGGCTGTGAAAGGCTGTGCTCCAGATATATTTACATATAATACTGTGTTGTGCAATGCACACAGAGTGATGTTATAGGAGAATGCCTCTCGCTTTCAAAACACAAAACTTTTTAACAATGCAAAAGCACCCTGGTCCAAGACAAACTCAGATTGAAACACGACACAAAACAATTTTTATTCAAGCAAATTCCTAAATAGCAGCTACATTATGTTGTGAGTTGTCACCCCATCGCCCTAATCAGTGGGGACCCCCCCTTTTTTGATCAACCTCTTGGTGGCAAGTAGTAAGTAAGTTTTGCAGTCAGGTGCACTCTCCTTGGGAACTTGGTGGTTTTTCCTCCTCTCCCTTCAGCTGGCAGAATTTGACCCTGCATGGGATCCTTGTCCTATGGGCCTCTCATTTCCACCCCTTCTTGAGCAATTGAACATGGCAAACACTGAGTGTTGGGTGATGGAAACTGAGTGTATACACCTTAGGAGTTGATGTGAGGATGTCTGGAGGGCCTAGGGATACAAGTTAGAAGTCTTAGGGGCTTCACGTTTTGCAAGTCATGGCCTGTCCCATGACTGGTCGGATTCCGACCAGTCGTAGGACAGAGATTGTCCCGTAGCCTCCATAGTCTCACCCTTCCTTGATGACTTGATTTCGGTTCCTTGGGTGGAGTGATGATGTTTAGGAAATGTTTTTGATGATTTCGGGTCTTTGGTAGGCAAGTTGAGGTATGTTTGAGTTTGGCGGAAATGTCCCCTTAGGACAATTTCGCCATGGTCTAGCCCCCACTTCTTTCCTCCCCAAACGATGATAACCAAGATGTGATGATGAAGTAGTGTGGGCATTTGAAGAAGAAGGTATGATGGAAGATTTTGGAAGGGTTGGCATGAGAAGCTAGGAAGTCTTGGTGACTTTGAAACATGAAGTCATAGGACACTTTCTGTCCTATTCACCCCGGATTTCTGCCCCCTCTTACCCACTTGGGATGGCATCCTTGGAACATGAAAAGGTGTTTGAACAAGTTTAGGAGTCATTTTCAAAGAAGGGGAGTGTGTGTTGGTAGTCTTTCCATGATCTCTTTTGGGGCGGAATTGTCCCATCCTTGGGACATTTCCGCCATGAGTCTTAGATCCCACTCTTTTCCCCTTCCCAAGCGTTTGTTGCCATCAAATCATGTGGAGGATGAAATATTGGAACCAAGGCAAGGGTATGATTAACGATTGGTAACCACTTGGCATTGAGGATTAAGCTACATGCATGTTTTTGGAAGTTGTTCCATGACTGGTCAGAATCTGACCAGTCATAGGACAGAGGTTTGTCCTTTGGAGCTTGGATTTCTGCTCCACCATAGAGCTTTGGAATGGACTATTTAAGGCATGGCGAAGGTGTCTTGGTGATTCTTGATAGGTTTTGGTCCTTGGGGGAAGGGTCTTTCCATGTTTCCCTTGGGCGGAATTGTCCCATGGATGGGACAATTCCGCCATGATCTCCTTGTTGGTTTGTTCTCTAAGCCGGCCACTCAAACTAAACTACTGAATGCAAGTCGTCCCAATAGCCCAGTCAGCAGTGCAAATATGATATAATGCAAGGTAAGTTGGCCCCTATCATTGATTGAATTCCCCTAACAGCAAACAGGAAATTAATGCAAGGTTACAGTCGGCCTTAAAGGAAAAGTTTGTCTTATTTTATTTTATTTTATTTTCCATTGCTATTACAAGTCGGCCTCCTAGGGGAATGGTATTGCAAAGCATATATAAGAGAGGAAGTTCGATTCATTTCACATACCAAACAGCATGCGAATTTCCTCCAGCAGCAGTGCAGACTGGAGTGATATCAGATTCAAATTGGCAAGCAAATCAAGCCTAGGTGGGGGTTTCTTCAAGTCCATCTCTCTTGCACTTCTTTGGTAGGAGTGGTTGACATGATTTTCTAGGCAAGGAGCAGCAAGTTGACATCCACTTCAAGGACCAGAATCTCAGAATTTACTAAGGGAGCCTCTGGGTTTGCACAAAATCAGATTTCTTTTTCAAGAGGTAAGCACGAAGTGGAAAGGTGGTGACAGGATATTTAAATGTTTTGATTCCCACAATCTAATCCCATCTTTTTCCACATTAAGATCTCAGATTTCAATTCTTAAGGGTGTTAAATTTCAAGCACAATCAGAATTCAATCTTGTTTGCAATCTGAAAGTAATGATAATTATCATGGTTAATGGATTGAATGTTTGGAATCTTTGATCTTATAAGGGTAATCATGATAGGAGAATTGTGTGGAATTGAGGTTAGAATTTGAGAGTTAGGTTAGCTTTATAGGACTTAATAAAGAATTTAATTCTAAATTTCCTATTCTCAGATTTGTGGCATCTTGAACAAGGGTAGCTAAGACATGTTTCCTTGATATTTTGCAAGTAGGGAAATGTTCGAAACTCCAAGAGGATGCTCCAAGTTCCAAGCTTGAGGACTCCACGAGCGAAAGGGAGAGCAACCAAAGCGAAAGGTGGACATGAAAGGAAAGGGCTGAATGGAAAATCTTGGAACTCTTGGCAACAAAATCATGGGAAGCTATTTTCCTTGGAGAGCAAATCTTGGAACAACTTAAGAGATCAAAGCAAGGATGGTATGCATGTCGTCCATCATCACGCCAACAAGTGGGAAGGAAGCTCACACCAAGTTATCGAAGGACAAGACATCAAGGCTATTCAAATTGAGATCAAGTTGGGATTCAAGATCGGGATTGAAGGGACAAGTCCAATCACTTGAAGGCATTTCGAAATACAATCAAGTTTAAATAAAATCGGGTGCAAGTTCAAGGATGTCAATCCAAATTAGGCCAAGAGAAAATTTCCAAGAGTGAAAGATGGAAGAGTTGAGAGGACGAAGGAATTTAGGAATATGTCATCCCATTCATCTTCAAAAATTTGATAGTTTCGGAAGAGTTAATCAAAGTTATAAATGTTGAGTATCAAGAGATATTTTCTTCACAAGGATTGATCAGAGCCTACAAGATAAGGATAATGAGGTGGCAATTTGTTGTCTTCTCCAATCAGAAAATTTCATACTTCAAGGACAAGCAATCACGACATGCCAAGTGTCCTATTTTCTCATTAGTTGAGAAATCATTGTAATTTTCTTAATCGGCCCATGATTTGGTGCTCTCATGTAATTGGTTGAAAGTTTGGTAACCCTAATTAGGGTTTATGGGATTGAATCTTGGCCCTTGATTTCAAATGAATCTTGGCCTTTCGTTGTAATTGGACATCTATAAAAGGCCAGGGCCTTCTCATTTGTAAGAGTTAGATTCAAGAGTTAGTAGTGGAGAAGTAGTGGGATAGAGTAGAGTAGGCTAGCGAAGGGAGACTTGATCAAATTGTTGTTATCATACTACCAAAATTATTCCTTTTTTCATTTTTGGTTTTCATGGTGAATGTATGTGACGTTTGGAGTATTTCATGGTTTCTTCAATCTCTTACTTGGAGTAGATTTCATTTTCATGTTGTTAGAAGTAGTTTAGTTGAATGGAAGTAATTGTGGATGTTCGTTTGTTTGACTCAAGTACACTAGGCCACTAGCCTCCTTGCTGATTGTGAGGAAGCCTTGTGTGGTAAGCTAGTCATTGCACTTAATTTCAATTGGCATTGGATCCTTAGTTTGTACTTCCAAGTTGGATTAAGGAGAAGGTGTTGATATGAAAACCATTTGAGACCCTTAGAAGCTTGCACTAGGTGAAGTTGAGGTTGTTGATAAGATTTCACTTGGTAAGAGTCCAAGTCATCCATGATTCCTTGCATTCCTAGTTAGGAGTAGAAGTAGAAGCTAAGCTTAAGTTTAAGTTGAAGTGGAAAGTTGGAAAACCAAGTATATTTTCATTGCACATTGTGAAGCCAAATCTTTAGAAGTGCAAGTGGTCGATATCCATTGAATGAATAGCGTAAGTCCCCTAAGTGATTACCAGCAAATCACATTATTTCACTGAGCGAGTGTCCACAATAGAAGGAACCTTGAAGTCACTTAATGATCTTACTTTGCAAGCTTAGCATGAGAGCTGACCTTATATCAAGAGAGGATTGAGTATTGGGTATTTCATCTTGGAATACTAAGTGTTTGATTCTGCATGTTGTAGTGGAACAAAACTCACATCGACACATTACAAAAGTAATGCCATTCAAATCAGCCTCTGCTCTCTCCCACAAATCATAACCTGCAACTTTTCCTCACACCACACAGCCATATTAATTCCTACCTGAGCCTCTAACTCTATGCAGATCCACTCTGCCTACTCTTTCTGTGCGTTGCCCCTTTTAAATCTCTATGCAGCACCATTTGCAGCCTTTTCCCCTTGTCTAACAGCCCACCACTTTTTTTTCCCTTTACTATCCTTCGCAGTTTTATATTCTTCCTTATGGATGCTCTTCCACTCCAGCTGCCCCCACTTTCTACATTTCTGCTGTCACACTTATTTCCCTCCAGACCGCTACTCCCTGCCTTGATTGTCTCCTTAATTGATTTTAATTCTGCAATCTAATTTAGGAACAATGCACTTCACTATCCCTGTGACCGTTACATCTAACAAATATATAATACTATTAAATTTTGTTATTATTGTCTGCCAGATAATAAAGATCAGATACTGCAAATGGTGTTAAAAATAGGTCTCCAAAAAAGCTGTTATAATCTTATTTAAAATCACTGACCATGGAAGGATGCTCCTGCGTCACAAAGGGAAGAGCAGTAACCGCTACCGAGCTTTTAGTGAGTTCACTAGCAAGGGCTACATACCCGATGAATATACTCACAGTATCATATTTTTCCTCTGCAAGAATGGCTCAAAGCTGCTCAGAAGTTCATATATCGCAGGCTTGCCAGGGATTGTATTTCCGACGGTCAAACTTATTATGTGCTGGTGAAGGGACATTAAAGGAAGTGGAAATCTCATCAAGCAACGCGGCTTATGAAAAAACTGGAGGCAAAGGGCTTCTATAGTCAAAGCCCATCACATTCTGAAATTAATTTTGTAAGAAATTGGTGATTTTTAAGCCATTTCTGGCCTGCTATCAATAACTGTTCAAATGAGGAAATAACATTTAAAGAATATACTACTCCACTATTTGGTTATCATTTCAACATATGTTAATAGTAATTGTTTTTTGCTGCACAGAAATGGGTTCTGATTATTGAGCTTTATAGCATTTGGGATGTGAACTTTCCATCAGGACCTTGACCATAAATGGGATGATTCATACTACGGCAGGGGATACAAAAAGCTATGGTTAGAGAGAAATGTTGGAGAAAGTCTCAATTGGAGAAGCGATAGGATTTAGGAAATTTGATGCAGAATGGCTTCCATTCAGAGATCATGACTTTATGACACTTATTGAATGTCTATATCAATTAGGAAAGGGAAAGGATATAGTGAAGCTTGCTATGCAATAACAGTGCCTTAAAAAGACGATGGCAAATGACTTTCTCAAAATAGGAAAGCTGCAAGAAACCATCATTGTCTTCATTTGAATTTGCCATCATAACCCGTGTTTAGTATCAATCAGCGTTTAGTTTCAGTGAGGTGACAGAACTTGAGGTGAACGCTCTTTTCTCATGTTGTACATCATTAAAACCACACCAGTGTAGGTTTGATCCTATTAATATATGAATTATGATAGCAAAACTAGTAGCAGAGATGTTTATATTTTGTGGTTTTATTCTTCTAAGATGTTTACATTAGATGATTGGTTATAATCATAATTAGTGAAACACTGATGTGTATCTGCTGATTCACTGACAAATAATACATCAAAGGCAGGAAAAACAGCCACTACTGCCACTGCTTCTGTGCCGCTGCCACCAGTAGCTGCAGCAGCAAAATTTAAAAGGAGAAGAAATAAAGAGAAATATTTGGTTGTAATATACATCATGCAACCTAGACAGTGAATTACACTATAGTACGAGTAGTATGAAGTCGTACTATTAGTTTTTAAAAGGGAGTTTGTAGGCCTGATCAGGGTGCTTAGGAGAAAATTTAGTTATCTTGCCAATGGTCATTCAGTGAAATTCAGTGAATCAGTAGATTAGGTACAGATAACTTTGTTGACTCTGCCACCTTTAACTTTCAAATTATATGTTGTTTTTATTCCTTCCATTTTAAATCTGCCATCCTGTATTCGCTCCCCATCTCTAGGAAGAGTTTGATCCACCATGGAAGAAGTATAAACACACTTTATTTTGAGTAAAATAGAACTACGAGTGGAAAATTATCTATCCCTGCAATTATAAAGCCATTAGTAGTCCCTCTCTTGATATTCCCATTTTTACTTACACAGTGTATCTCCTTGGTCCTTGAATGAGCTCTTCTGAATGTTGCAATCTCCTGATTGCAGATATTCCTCGTGTTGTATGTCTTTGGTCTTCAAACCTTTGCTACATAGAGAAGACAACTTATGCCCAAGCCTTCCACAAACATGAATATAGCTCAGTTGACAGTCAAAATGGTGGAGACATGGAAAATTGCCCTTTGAAGCCTGCAAGATTTCTAATCTGGAGTTATACAAGGGTTCAATATAAGTTTTTTTGTTTTTAAATTACAAATTGTAAATTGACTAAAACATGCCATGATTTTAAATTTGAATTATTCTATTAGTTGGATATCTGGTAATGCTTAATTTCACTACTGTTTTATTTTCTTTTAGCGACCTTTTGGAGTTTGTCGATCAATTGTTGGAGTTGTGTTGGTCCTTGGACCATTTGATGTAGCCCTTACTCTGTAGCATTCTAGCTGTGGCAGGGGTTTTCCAGCTTGAAATATTAAAATTGGCACAATTAAGTGTTCATCCCCCTAGCTTGTTGTTGAGATGCTTAGTTTGCTTCTTCCTCATGAGATTTATTGCTTTGGTCAGATACATCATTCTTCTCCTTTACACTATTTTGGGACTAGGGGGATCCAGGTAAACATCTCTACAGCCTGAATCATTTCCAATTCAATAGGTCCGGCTTCTATTTCGAGGTCATGTGAAATGATTTTGTATCTTTCGAGTGAAGATTGTTTTAAGATCTGCTCAGTTATATGGTTAGCTTATTGAAAGTGCTAGTGACGAAAAGAGCTCGCTTAGAAATCATTTCCAAGGGCTCTGATGAGTTTTGGTTGTTGTTGACGACCTTAATAATATGGAGCAAACATATAATCTTTTATTGGCAAATTATGTTCCAGCTGATAACAGTTTGATTTTTGTCACATCTTGTGATAAGAATTTACCTGTGTGCTCTCATGTAAAATTCTTGTTTGACACCAAACTGTTGGATGAAAATGATTTCTGAAAGCTTTAATATTGTCATGATTTCCTTCAGTTCAAACTGCTCAAATCTTTTGAAGGTTTAGTGGAAGAGTTGAGAAATATATATGGAGCCTTCTCTTAAGCATAGAGAGTTTCAGGTGAATAAGCTTGACCAGATCTACCGGAAACGGCATTTGGACAACCTCCACAAACTGCTGCCATATGAGATATTGCAAAATATATTAAAAGTTAATTGCAACTCTTTTAGTAGGAAAGATAGGAAGTGTTTTAGGATGTTGCTAATTTCTTGGTGTAAGAAGACAAACATTTGGCCTTGACAATTTGGAAGGACTATATTCCTGTGCTTTGGATTGCCTTGAATTTCTCCTCCATCAATGATCAAATACAGCACATAAATGTCCACTTCTATGGAATTTGTAATTCACAATGTAGCGGTATTCTCTCTCTTGTCAACGTTTAGCGCTCAATTAATTTTCCCATGAATATGAACATTTTCTTGATTTCTTTTTTAGCTAATAAATTTACTCTCGGGTAAAAGAGGTATATGATTCATAGATTTTAGTTTTTTCAGTCAAATAATACCTTGTATTTGGCTACTACCATGTAATGTTATTTATTCCATTGTTTCAAGTCTCCTTCATGACCCATTGCCAGGGTAATTACCTGATTAATGATATGGTTTTTGGATTTCCCTCATTACTGTTTAAATACAAAAAGTTAGGGTAATAAATCTATGATGAAAGGAAAATTGATCATATAATTTAGATTTTAGATTTATTCTTATAGCTTAGATTACAATACTCAATCCTGTAAAGGATCTTACAAGAAATTTGGCCAGAGAAGTGTCAGTATTTGCTTTTAATAGTCGGCTTAAACAGTTGACATGTTAAAGATTTTTTGGCCTTGGTCAAAACAAAAGTGTCAGCTGCACATAAGCGTGCATGCATGATTGGGAAGCCAAAAGCCAAAATGACTTGAAAATTCGAGATCATCGGGTCTCAACTTCTTGTAACCAAAACTTCGATTACCAGTTTAAAGTCTTATGATCCAATAAATTTTTTTATTCAGTTTGCTTTTTTTTATTTTTTGATTGGTTAATATCCTTTTATGGGAGTGTCCAATGTCTTAGATGCCATGACCAAGGGATAACCATTCACTGAAATTCACGTGGAACTTGCAACTGATCTTGTCCATTGGGATATATGTCATAACCAACATTGGCCATGGTTGTTTTAACTTTTACACAATTCCACATTCAAAATTTTGTATGTCTTAAGCATGAAACATATCCCTTAGTTGTAGATTTGAACATGGGTCTCCATTATGAAAGTCCTAATGATTTATTGCTTGAGTTCATTCCATTTGACTTCTTCGGTTTTGTTTTCAAAATAGCTTTGTATTCAATTTTAAATATTTTTTTTGGCTCCAGTGAAAACCCTACTATAGAGCAGAGATTCGTAGCAGTGAAGACAGTAAGAAACTACAATCTCTAGGAATATTTTGGCATGTTATTGTAACAAAACAAAATTGAAGCTTCCACTGGTAGGTCAACCTACACGTGAATTAAAGATTTGAATGCTTGAATATTTCATGGTTCATTTAGTCACAGTTTTAAATTCTGATTTTAATCTCTCAGGAGATTTGGAATGGCTTTTCAATTGTAGATTTAGCCACCATCTTTTTCACCATTTTCGACTGTGAAGTGTAAGAGTCTTGGAAGTCAAGGATGTCTCCCTTGAAGTTTTAAGCAGGAAAATGATTCGTAAAGTAATTCGTTCTTTCCTTTTGGAAAACATTTTATAGCCCATTTAGTATCCACGATTTTAATTTTTTACAAGTCAATTACCACATTAGATGGATTGGCACCCCCGTTTGCAATCTCAGTACTTGAATGAAAATGACTAATGTTTTCAATAGCTTATGACAATGACTAATGTTGCACCTTTCAGCGGTCCCCTATTTGATAAATAACTTTGATCGATCATTTGCACAAGCTGAACAATCTTGGGAAGATAGCTTTGAAAAATATGAAAGGTTTGATATCACTCCCAATTTATTTTGAGGAATTAAGAAGCCACAGACATTTAGATCTATCTGGGTGTGTGATCTAGACACATTGCTTGCTCTTTACCAGGGTAGTACAACTTAAGTATCCAGCATTGCAAGATTGCAACAACCTGGTCTCTGAAGTTTGAACAGATTTGTGAAACATCTACCTGCTCAAGTACCTAACCTTTGAATGTTGTGGCATTTTGAAAAATTCAGGTACAAAAATCATAGTTCAGATGTCTTCAAGATATCTAAATTTGCTGCATACAAGGCAAGAGCAATTCCTGATTGCAATAGCTAAAATGTCCAGGAAAACAATTGATAGGAATTCAATTGACAGAAGTTCATGGTAATCTGTAATTTTAGTTCGGTTATTGGACTTGACCTTATTTGATTGTTCCAGTTTGTATGATACTAGTTCTTGAAGGATTATATTATTTTGGGAAGATTAAGAGTGCAAGAATCAAGAGTGAGGTGCTTGCTAGAAGCAATGGAATGAATGAAGACTAGAGTTGTGGAAGTGGCGCTTTGTTCAAGTGCTGGAATAAGTTGGAAGTTTCACAATGGAAAGTGACAAGAGTCAATCTATCATTGAATAGTTTTCAAATGCAAGGGTGTTACACAGATGGGGAAAGGCTATCCAGTCCCTAGGATATACAAATACATAATTTATGGTGTATGAGGGTAATTATGCAGTAGTGCATCCTAGGGGCTATATAACCATTCCCCACAGAGGGCAGTACCAAAAGTTCCCCAAAGAAGTGAGAAAATGCACTTTAGATCATCCACCGGATCCAGAGATAGTGCCAAAAATGTGCCAATTCAGAATTTCAGGATTGAGCTTTCAAACACCCAGCCATAACGCCAAAACTTGGTTGATCTGCGAATGAGACGCCAAAAATAAAATATATTTTCACTCCTTGGCATTCTCAATCTCTTCCTCAATACCCCGTGCACGAAAAATGAAAAACAAAGAAATGGAAAGGAATTTTTTTCAGGGTTCTACTTTTTCAAAAACACGATTTTTTTTTAATGTTATTGGATTGCCACAATCCATATGTATTATGTGATGGTTTTATGGATTCGATTGTGTATCCAGAAAAACTAGTTTTTTCCTTATAAATGATTTTTTTTTATTGTTTTGATGTGAAAAAAAAATTGCAGATTTTTTAGGGCAAATAACATAATATAATATTTAGCACACATTAAACATTTACTTATTTTCCAGTTGCAACGTGGAAGTAGGTTTTTCTTTTTTCTTTTTAACTTATGATTTGATTGTTCGATAATTTTCAACTAAAACCTTAAGCTCTAAGCTTTTGGCAAGGTTAACACTATTTTAAGTTTAGGTTTAGGTTTATGATTTTTATTTTTATTAAATAATTAAAGACTGATGTTTTTATGTTAGATTTAATCTTTATGGTAACACAACTTTTAGTTTTATGATTAGTGATAGGGGATTTGAGTCAAAGTGGTTAAAGGGACAGTCATATCTACTATTTTCTAATAAATAAGATGATATGTTATGTAAATAGGCAAATAGTAGAGCAAATCAATTGCATATTTGATGCATAAAAGACTTATGGTAAATATGTCAATTCTGTTCAAAATAAAGAAAAACAATATTTATAGAAGGTTGAGATGTGAATATGCTAATTACTCTCTAATTATATAAATTAAGGATTTATACATGAGCTAAACTTAGGCTGCTAGCTAGGTACTACATAGAAGTTGACTTGTGTCCAATGTCTATGGTCATGTGACAAGTGGATAGAACATTTCAAGTGTTAAAGCCATATGGTGTTGTTTCTGATTTTGTAAATGTTGCCTAGTGTTGTATGTGTGTGGTGCTAAATGTTAAACAAGATTGTTTTTGTTTCTTCTAACATGAATGTCACTACATGTATGGTGACATTTCTTGCGATATAGATGCCCTCACATGTATGATTTGATGCAATAGAAGCATGCCTGAGGCTACACAATGAAATCAATATTTGTGTAGACATGCATGAAATGTGTGTGGCTGCACAAAAGTAGTTGAACATAGATGTTATGCATTGCCACCAACATTAGTAAAAATTGATGCGTTGATGCTACTCCCATTTAATTACCCTTTTTTGAGGAGCAATAGTTCACATTGCTATGATGGTTAACTAAATAAACTACATACATATACATTGAAGATTATATATATAATTTATATTTTCATTAAATTAAGTCTTTATGCAAAATTTATAAATATTCGTATCATACTTAAACTAGATTAAGTTTTAATATTTGTACCATGCTTACATTTGTTAAAGCTAACTTGTATGACACCAAAATGTTGGATGGAGGAGAAAGCTTTAATACTGACATGGTTTCCTTTAGTTCAAATTGCTCTTATGTTTTGAAGATTTAGTGGAAGAGTTGAGAAATATATTTGGGGCCTTCCCTTAAGCATTGAAAGTTTCAGGCGAATAAGCTTGATTAGATGTATTGGAAACGAAAATCGAACAACCTTTGCAAACTGCTACCATATGAGAGATTTCAAAATGTATTAAAAGTTAATTATAACTCTTCTTAGAAGGAAAGAGAGGAAGGTTTTTAGGATGTTGCTAATTTCTTGGTGGAAGAAGACACATATTTGGCCTTATACAATTCGGAAGGACTATATTCCAGTCCCTTGGATTGCCTTGAAATTCTCCTCCATCAATGACGAAATCTAGCACAATAAATGTATATTTCATGCAGAATTTGTAATTCAGATTTTTGGGTATTCTTTCTCTACTCAATATTACGTGCTCAACTGGTTTTCCCATGAATATGAAGACTTTTTGTTTTTCTTTTTTAGCTAATGGATTTACTCTTGGGAAAAACATGTATTTGATTTAATGATTTTAGTTTTTTAGTCAGAATAATACCTTATATTAGGATACCACCATGTAATGTTTCTTATTCTATTGTTTCAAGTTTCCTACATGACCCCTCGCCAGGGATATTACAAGATTATTAATGTGGTTTTTAATTGCTCTCGTTACTGTTTAAATACAAAAAGTTTGTGTAGTAAATCCATAATGAGTGGAAAATTGACCATATAATTTAGATTTTAGATTTATTCTTATTGCTTATATTGCAAAGCTCAATATTATAAAGGATGTAGCAAGACAATTTTTTAGAGAAGTGTCAATATTTGCTTTTAGTAGTTAGCTCAAACAATCGACATGTTAAGATTTTGGTCTTGGTCAAAACAAAAGTATTGACTACACTTAAAAGTGCATGCATCAAAGGGGAACAAAATGACTTAAGAATTGGAGATAATTAGGTCTCTACTTTTTGTAACCAAAACTTTGATTATTAGTTTGAAGTCTTATGATCCAATATTTGTTTGACTCCAAGTTTCAATTATAGCACCACCTATAAATTGCAATGTGTTGGGTAAAATTTTTAATGTGACCAGTGACGTTGGCGCGACATGTTCTCCAATATCATTTAGGTTGGGGGAGACTAGAGCTCGTGACCTCATGCTTTACCATAGGGAGCTCTCACCAATCGAGCTAGGCCCCAACCCAATAATTTTTTTTTATTCATTTTACTTTTATTTTTTATTTTTTTGAATCACATGAAAAATAAATGGCTTCTATCAGTTATTGTTAATGCAAATATCACAATTATGGATTTGTTGAAAGATATCTCATATACCCTCAAGCAAATGAAATACATTTGACCGAATTCCACAATCTTTATCAACCTCTTTCATACCTATGTGAATTAGGAGACTCAACAAAATTATCAACAATGAGTTCATTTTGGTGATTTTAGAACTTTCAGTAGATGCAATTGGCAGGTATAAAACCACTTCAACGTCCTCCTAGTCGTAGAGGTTTGGGAATAATTATAAATAATAACATTTTTCAGATGTTTTTGATTAAGGTAAATATAGGTTTTGAAGGGACCTCGAAACCCTGTACAAAGTTTTCTCAAAAGATATTCAATAAAGCCCTCTTAAACAAAAAGGATCTAGACCACAGTGAGGGTTTTACAACAGGCTCCCACAACCAAAATGAAACAAAGCATGAAATAGCCTTCATGCAAACCCACGCTAAAGGCAAAACCAAGACTAGTGTTTGTCTTTAGCACCCTTCTGATGGGAACGAAGAGTCATATCAAAAGAGGAGGGTGTCTTATTTTTTTTTCCTTTAACAGTTATCCAACCCTCTTTAGCGCTAGCTGCCTCTTCCTGCCTCCGCATAGGTTCATCAACCAAACCAGAGCAGACCAAGCTACCGACAGAGGTAGTCAAAATACAAGTAGAACCTAAAGGAGGAACATCCGCCGAGCATGTAGAAGCCACTACACCTACAACACCAGGGGAATCCATAGACACTGCATCCCCCACCAAACTGGGAAGCGGAACAACAAGGGAGGAAATCATAGGAGAGCACACAAGACCCCCCACCAAACCAGCAGGGGGGGAGAAGGGACAAGTGCAACCACCTGAGAATTTTTTTTTGGCGAAACAAGCTTCTTTTCCAGCAAGTAGTGTTGAGCAGATGCACTGTTCTACCAAGAAGTCGTAGTTTTCTTTTTACCCAATCCACAATAAGCAACCAGATGCCTAGTTTTAAAGCACCTTCTGCATCAGAAGGGAATCCATTCATAATCTAGAGATTGAATCCATTTTCCTTTAGAGGACTTGATCAGTATCTCTGTAGGAAGACCCTTAGAAGGATCAATGTCAACAAGAATGCGAGCATAAGTAGAGTGGAGAATATCCAATGAATCACCATCCACCAGTAAGAACTCCCTTAGAGCATTACCAATCCCCTCAAACAGAGAGTCGATCCATAGATGCAGAGGAAGATTAGGAAGATGAACCCAAATGGGAAACCGGATAAAGGATTCTGACATGGGGTCAAAATCAATATGCCAGGGCTTAACCATGAGCATAAATCTTTCCTCCCAACTGAAAAATGTTCGCACAGCATACTGTTTTTGTCCACAACATCTTCAAATTTTGCCATAAAAAACCCCTTAGCCAAGGGATAGATGTGCACAGTACCCTTAAGGACAGGCTCCAAATGAGTAGAAATCCACTCATGAAGTTTTGGGAGACTAGGCCAAAACCCTCTGAACCTGCAAATCAAAGCATGGTTAGAAAAAAAGAGATATTGTGGGCGATGGCCTCCTCCACATCCTCATCAACAACAATGGAGATAGGGAAAGAAACATGCACATGCCCACGGTTATCCCTCATTTTCAGCACAACTTCAACCCTTGCAGCAACAGGGGGCTCCACAAATAACACACGAGGGCCCTTATCCACACCAGACGCATCATGCGTAGCTCCCACACCACCAGCGCCAGAAGCCAGAGGTACAATGCCATCGGTTGAAGCAATGTCATCTGTAGGAAGTCGAGCTCCAACAACGGGCATGGAGACAACGAGAGGATCCCTAAGCCCCTCTGCAGCATCAACGACAAGAAACAGTCCCGCAACAGCAGCAGTGGAAGACTGGCCGTTGGAGGGAGAAGGATGCCAACAACCAACAGATGCTGCGAAGACGACAACATGAGCCCTAAACGCAGCAGCAGGTGCGACGGGAGGCATCACGCAAAGGAAAAGTACTAATTCACCACAAAGTGGATATATTTTGTATATAACATTAAGGATTGAGAAAAAGGAAGATATGGTTTCAATGAAATGAATATTTTATCAAAATATTTTATCAATTAGACATTTAAAATGTCTCATCGAAATATAAAGTCTCTCTAGCATGAGAAAAACATGGCAACCCTAATCTGCTAAGAAAGATATACAGGAAAATGAATTCAGTGATAAGACTTTAAAAATTTCTGAGAAGATATAGATAGAAGGCGTAAAGTGAAATCAGGTAGGAAACCCTTAGCCAAGCCATGTAAAGTGAAATCAGGTAGGAAAGAGAGGAAAACCTTAATATATCATATGGGAAACATTAATGGTTCCTGTACAATGCACATCTAGAGGAGTGGACCCTTGTTTTATTTATTATTTATTATTTGTTGTGCAAAGAGGTTCTCTTTAGAATATAATGGTTCTTAAGCTCAAATATATCTCTGTAATCATCTGAAATTGGTCTAGTAAACCAAGAAACCCTAATCTCGAATAATCAACCCTAAATCTTAATCAAGTAAGATAAAGTCCTAATCAAAGGCATTGAATCTCATACTAGACCTGATTATGTGAGTAATATGATCTATAGGCTTGCATAATTAAATCAATCATCAATTAATCCCAAATCAAGCATCAAGGCTAGTTAATCATTAAATCAAGTCATTTAATTAAAGGTCATAGTACTTTTAATTAAATGAACCTATTTGCTATACTTTCTAATTAACGAGGATAGAATAAATCAACTAAATGGTCTTATCCTCTAACAAACAAGAAAGCACAAATGGAGCCAATTGAAACAAATCACATGGATTGACTCACATGGATCAAGAAAGGGAAAATCTCAACCCTTCACTAATTTTGAATCCTAACCACCTAATCTCATGGAAATCCTATAAAAGAAACATCACCCAAGCTTAATGGATCATATAGAATTCATGTAACATTGCTATGTGAAAATCATTCTAGGTCATATTGAAGAGGTTTTGAGTATTTTAGGAGCATTTGAGGGCTATTTCATGTCATTTTAGAATTAAAATCACTATGTAGATCTTAGTTTCATATGAATTTGTTGTGATAACTTGCATTCCTTAGATTAATATCATGTTAATGACATTGTTTCTCATAGATTTCATCTTAGAATGCATTAGAATTGCATATTTCCTTTGAATCTTCCATTCTAGAACATGTCTAGTCACTGATCTATGTAATAATCTAAGAGAAAAACTTAATTAGATCATACTCTTTCTAGATAGGAAGCAATATGTTGATTTTCTTTGGTTTATTGTTCTTTTCAATTGATTTTGATGTTCTAACCATTGATCCAATGACATATTGAAGTGTTGTGTTGCAGATTCTTGAAGGTACAATATTCACACACATTTTCGGTGCCCACCGTGGGGTTAGACTCAAAATTTGGTCTCATTCCTTGCTCAATCTCTTGAATTTTCAAGTCACTGACTCAGACAAATCGTACATATTGGTGAAGTGTGTAGTACGACACAACTTTAGGTGATAATTTTGCACCAAACTTGTTAAGATAACTGAGAGGGGGGGTGAATTAGTGGCCTAAAAAATATTCCAATAAATCAACCCAAAAACTTAGTACCACAATATTAAGCCTCTAGTTATCTTCAGTCCTACAAGATGTATGCCTTGAAATAATCTTAACAAATAACTACTGCTCGGAGTTCATTGTTAAACCTTATTCTTACTGTTTACCAATTAGTAGTATTTCATTTACGTAAATACAGTAAATTGCTTAGTGTATACTAATCAATCCAGATTAGTTATGTGTAATGCAAAACACTAAAGTAATGAATCATAAACACATTGACACATGAATTTTTAACATGGAAACCTTGTTAAGGGAAAAACCACTTGGGACTGGTAACCCAAATTTTTCACTCTTTGAAGTGAGCTTAGTGAAGAGCCAACCCTGTTAAAGGTTACAAACACACTGTTAGGTGTGACCTTGTTAAAGGATTTAAATAGAATAGTTTGTCATTTGATATTTGAGATCTCTATGCTACCTTCTATGACCAAACCCAGTGTAGTTTGTCAATTGGTATCTGGCATCTCATGCTATCTTCATAATCAAAATTTTTGATACTCCTTGGGATGTATCTCAATATAGAAAGGATTGTTAAGTCCTGCTCGGTTAAGAGACTTTATGATCCAATGGTTAAATTGAAACAATAAATGATCTATTCACATATATAACTATAGACTTGCAAATTTTCAGATCTATTGTAAGCTCATAATACCTTTACGATCAATGTATCTTTTCAATACCTTTGCTCCACTTCTTTCTTCTTGGTGATGTTGTGCTTCTTTGTTGCTCGGTGTCCACAAAAATATAGCTATGTTATTCAACTTGATTGATCATGACTGTATGAATTTGTTCTATATCAGTTTCTCTTCAACATTCTCTTCTCTATTCACTCCCCTAATTCATAATGAATTTAGCTTGTCTCTTTATAGACATGATTTCACCGTTTCTCAGTTCTTGACTTTCTTGTTCTTGGCGTGTTCCGCAATTCTAGCCAATCTTGCTTTAAAACAATACTTCAGTTTTATCCCGTAGATTTCTCTTTGAAAACTAGAATAAAACAACTTTAAAGCTCTCACTTATCTCTGGCTTTAACTTGTCGATGAAAACAATATTAACAATCAGTTAACTCCTTTATCTCTTGCCAGCTAAGTCTTTTGTCATTTCTGAACTTCAGTTCCTTTCGGTGTTTAACTCTTGTTAGCTTCGGTCAACACTTCAGTTATCCTCGAGCATCTCTGTCGGGGTTGTCTGTCTATTGGGGTTGTTTGTCCATCTGTAATTCTGACCATCGATAATGCTTGTGATTCTGCTCGTCAATAATGATTGTCGAGTTTCTTGCTCGGGCATCACTGTGACTTTCCTCTCGGGGCTCTCTATCCGTCGGGGTGCACTACCCGTCAGTGTTTGTTGTCACTTTGTGAATACTATTCTTTTATGCATTACTGAAAGCATAACCTTTATCTTTCTGGTTCTCTGAAGTCTTTGACACTTTGTATATAACCAATCAGATTATATCAAGTTGACATCAATGACAATACAATCCATTAACTGATTTAATGTCTTGCATTATCTTACTGCATTTCAATGATCAACTTAACATCTTCAAACATTCAATCAATTATGGTTCATCAATCTCTCCCTTTGGCATTGATGGAAACACACTATATTATCACAATATATTATTTCTAATACAATATGAAATATATCAGGTTGTAGTTCATCAAACTACCAATCTTATTATTCTATAACCAATACAAATGTCTGGCTCTCGATAAGCTCATATAGCTTAGATTTGTTTCCTTCAGAGTGCTTTATTCAATCTTCAATCCCTTTACTGGATAGATGTATCAGCTTCTGATTCTATTTATGATATGTGCTTTGCCTTGACTGTTCCTCTTCTTGATTATCTCTTTTTCCTTTGACAATACTCTCTCCCTTAGTATGTATTCTCTCCCTTTGATGGATATTTCATATGTAGTTTCTCCCTTTGGATAATGATAATCTCTCCCTTTGAATTCTTAGGAACTTCTCTCCCTTTGACAACAATGCCAAAGTAAACTTTGATTATGCCAAAGTTATGTCCTTTCACCTTTTTATAATATACTCCTTGGATTTCCCTATCCATCAATAATATAGCTCTGTATTAGACATAAATATTTCTGGTGTTCTGTGTAGATTTGTACCTTTCTATGTACAGATGTATCTTTGCAGTCCACTTCTCTACTTGCATCAACATGAATGATCTTCTGATTTGTGTATAGGCTGATGCAATTCCCTAGTCAGCTTACTGACCAATATACAAGGGTTGGATCTCAAATGTATCTTTCGGCAATGGCTTGGTGAATATGTCAGCTAATTGTTCCTTGGATTGAACATATTCTAGTATCACTTCTTTTTCTTGCACTTGTTCTCTTAAGTAATGATACTTGATAGCAATATGCTTAGTCTTAACATGCATGACTGGATTCTTTGATATGTTAATTGCACTTGTATTATCACAATAGATAATTATTGGTTCAAGAATTTTCATATTCATACCTTCCAGTAATCGTTTGATCCATGCAATATTAGAGTAGTTTGTAGCAACAACCACATATTTTGCTTCTGCAGTAGACTGTGAGATGCATCCTTGCTTCTTGTTGATCCATGCAACAAGTCTATCATACATGAAGAATGCTCCTCCAGTTGTGCTCTTCCTGTCATCTAAATTTCCAGCCCAATCGACATCTATATAAACTTGAAGCTCAATTTTTCTCTTTTTGTTATACCATAAGCCATAGTCCTCAGTGTTCTTTAGATATCTTTGAATTCTCTCGACAGCAGTCATATGTGATTCTTTGGGATTAGCAGAGAATCTTGCAATTATTCCAACTACATGTGCTATATCTGGTCTGGTATGAGGAACATACATTAGTTTGCCAATCATTGATCTATACAAGGTCTGATTTACCTCATTTGATGTCTTCTTTTGTCATCTTACATCTGGTTTCCATAGGTGTTCCAATTGGCTTGGAATCTTCCATCTTGAATATCTTCAACGCTTCCTTGATGTATTTGGACTGAGTGATATATATACATGCATCTTGTTGAAGAATCTGTAGACCAAGAAATTTTTTTATCTCCCCAAACATAGGCATTTCAAACTCTTTGCTCATTTCATTAAAAAAATATTTACATAACATATCATTACCCCCAAATATGATATCATCAACAAATATTTCAATAATCAAAATATTATCATCAGAATCTTCTTTTAAGTAAAATTTTCTATTTTCACTTGTTCTTACAAAAAATGCTTAAGAGATAGGAGTGAAGTCTTTCATACCAGGCTCTAGGTGCTTGTTTCAATCGATACAAGGATTTATGTAGTCTACATACCAGGTTTCTCTTGTCTGGATCAACAAACCCTTCTGGTTGTTCAATGTATACCTCTTCTTCTAGTATTCCATTTAGGAATACAGATTTGACATCCATCTAGTGTACCTTGAATCCTTTGAATGCAACATAAGCAAGAAATATTATTACTCCTTCTAGTCTAACAATGGGTGCAAAGGTTTCACCATAGTCAATACCTTCTTCTTGTGCATACCCCTTGCATACTAATCTTGCTTTATTCCTTGTGACTTCTCCATTCTCATTCAACTTGTTTCTGAATATCCATTTGCTACTGATGACATTCTTGTCATCTAGTCTCGGTACTAGTGTCCATGTCTTGTTCTTCTCAATCTGTTCTATCTCCTCTTTCATAGCACTTACCCATTCTTCATTTTCAAATGCAATATTAACATATTTACGCTCAAAATCACAAAGTAAACATCGAGTGTTTAGTGACTTACTTCTTATTCTCATTCCAGCCTTCTTGTCTCCTATGATCTGATTCTGTGGATGATGTCTTCTGACATACTTGACAAGTTTTGGTTAAGCTCTTTGTCCATCAGTCTGATCATCATCTTGACCTTCGTTCTGATCTCCATTGCTTGGAACATCATCTTGAGGAATTTTCCAATTTTTGATAATTGCAGACTGATGCTCGGGTGCAATGTTCTGTTGCTCGAGAGTGATACACTGTTGCTTGGGTAGAGTGTTAGGTCCTTCAGTGTAAACAAACCTATTGTAGTCTTATGGTTCTTTTCTGCTTTCCTTATCATTCTTCTCTGCAATTTCATCTATTCTTACATTTGCACTTTCAATGATCTTGTTAGAGGACTTGTTAAGACATTTATAAGCCTTGATTTTGGTCGAATACCCTAGAAAGACACCTTCTTCACTTTTGGAGTCAAGCTTTCCATTTCTATCATCTTTCAAAATATAACATTGACTACCAAAGATTCTGAAGTAACTTACATTGAGTGTGT
This sequence comes from Thuja plicata, assembly GCA_018584345.1. Lineage (NCBI taxonomy): Eukaryota > Viridiplantae > Streptophyta > Pinopsida > Cupressales > Cupressaceae > Thuja > Thuja plicata. The sequence continues at coordinate 2,635,936 of MU223621.1, forward strand.
AACCATACCATAGCTCATAGGGTGTCTTCTTGGTGTCTTTCTTCAATTGTACTATGTTCAATGTGTAGACAACAATACTAATAGCTTCAATCCAGAAAGTTTGAGTGATGCTTTTCTCAATCATCAGTCTTCTTGCACAATCAACAGTGGATATGTTTCTTCTTTCAACAATTCCATTTTACTGTGGTGTTCTTGGTGCATAAACCTATTTTTTAATTCGATGCTCAGTACATAAGTTAGTGAATTAATCTGAAATAAATTCCCCTCCTCTATCTGATCTTAAGAATTTTGAATCCTTACCACTTTGTTTTTTTACCATATCCTTATACCATTTAAACATCTTTAATGCTTCTGATTTATCTTTTAAGAACATATCTGTCATCATTCTAGAATAATCATCTACAAAGAGAATGAAATATCTATCTCCATAGTAACTCTTTCTGTTAAGATTGATGAACATCAATCTACCCAAGAACACCTGCATGCAAGACAGTTACAGAGAAGAAGAAGCAGACAGAAGAGAGAAGGATCCAGAAAGCTATGGCGGCCGATAGGCCAGAGACTGAAAAAGCATGTTGCAAGAAATAATCTTCTATTAACAACAATGAAATGATTTACAATCTCAA
>MU223621.1:2650483-2663127 GCA_018584345.1 Thuja plicata
TATATCATGATTAGTATTATATGCTTAGGGCTATAGTCTTGGTTAGGGTTATAATTTAGGGTTAGTGTTAGTATTATAGTTTTAGTTAAGGTTAGATTTATGCTTTCGGTAAGGAATATAGTTAAGGCTAGGGTTTAATGTGTGGATTAAGATTAGGATTAAGGTTTAGTGTTAGGTTTATTGTTAAGGTAAGATTTTAAATATTATGGTTACTATTATGGTTGGGGTTCAGATTTTGATTAGGATTATAATTAGGGTGAGGATTTACATCACGATTGGTATTATGGTTATTAAGGTTAGAAATTATGGTTAGTTTTTAATAATCATTAGTATTACACTTAGAATTATAGTTTTGATTATGGTTAGGGTTTATTTTTTATTCTAGGATGATGGGTTATGGTTTAGGATTAGGATTGGGGTTTAGCTTTAGGATCAGATTTTAATGTTCACGATTAGGATTATGTTCAGGTTCAAGATTTTATATCATGCTTGTAATTGTGGTTTAAGCTAGCATTCCGATGAGAGTTAGGGTTTTTGTTATGGTTATCTAATCAAGATTAGTGTTAGGATTATGGTTAGAGTAAGGGTTTGTACATCATGGAACTAGAATTATGGTTACTAGAGTTAGGGTTAGGATTGAGGGTTACAGTTAGGATTGAGGGTTAGAGTTAGGATTAGGATTTGTGTTAAGTCTCGGTTAAGAGGTATAATTTGGATTATGTATAGGGTTAGGGTTTAAATTAGGTCTAGAGATAAATGAGGATTAGAGTTAGATGTAAAAGTAATATTATGGTTGGGGTTCGCATTATATCTGAGATCTAACTACACCCTAACTCCTATTAAACTATATCTAACAAAATTAAATTAAAACATATCTAACAAAATTAAATTAATTTTTTTTAAAACATATCTAACAAAATTAAATTAATTAAATAACTAACACATTTAATTAACTGAAAAAAAGATTATATTAATTACATAACTCATTTTATATAAAATCATATTATTTTATTTCTACGATTACAAAAAATAATACTAAATAAACAAAAATAACTATTAAATTAAAATATATTTTTTAAATTACAACTATTTTCTATTAATTAAACAAAAAATAACTATTAAACAAAGATTTTTAATTAAAAAAAATTATTTAATACTAAATAAAAAAAAACAACTAAAAAAAACATTTAAAAACATTAAAATAAAAAAATAAAAAAGGTACTTACCCCTTCTGGCCGGAATACTCCTGTAGCTCTCTCACAAGCCTTGACCCGCTAAATCACAATGACCCGCGTGGGCCTTTTTTTTTTCTTATATATACTTTTGGGGGTCCGGCCGGACCCCCCGCACCACATAGGTGCCACCTGGCGCCTAAAGGGTGCCACACGGGTCTGGCCGGACACCATCCGGCCGGACCCTCCTAGGATGTCCTCTACTATGACACACTATTATACTTTTACCCCTCTATCCTGTCTTTTGGTGTATTCTTACCGAAAGTGTTGTTTGCATACTAATAGAAAATTAATGTCATCAATATCCCCCTTTGACATTAGTATCAAAAGCTGATATGTGCAAAATACTAACAAAATGTTAAGTATATACAACATATATAATCCTTAGTCATTTAATGACTCCTCCTATGTATATGCCGGTATATTTGTACATATGATATCTTTTCATTCTACATATCATTTTTCCTTATGAATATATGTATAATTTTCTCCTTTGCACAGTATAGTACTCATACTATCATTTTCCCCTTTTTAATTATAACATATATATATATATATATATATACCTTTTGCCCATCTAAATGAATGAAATGAATACATATCATTTTCCCCCTTTTTTGATATTAAGGGCAAAGGTCTTTACCTTAGAGCTTATAAAAATATGGGAATGAGAAGACTTCATGTCTTCCATCATTTTCTCCCATTGTTCTTTGAGGTTCTCTAGAGCCATGTGCTCGAGTGTAATATTGGAGAGCATATCATAGATGCTGTCTGCTACAGACATCTCAGGATTTCCTATCAGTTGCCTTGCTGCACTAATGTGTTGTTGGAGCAGTGTAAGGTTTGGTATAAGTTGAGCTTGGAGCTCAGTTACTTCTTCCCTGAAATGTGTTTCTGCCTCCCATAGCTCTTGCCTTAACCATTTAATCTCTATGATCTTCTCATAATGCAGCTTGACTGCATTGTCTCCATCTGTGGTTAAGCTACTAGCACTGTTTGCTAGATCTACATCTAGATTTTCTATATTGTCACTATTCTCTTTAGTGAACTTTTCAAGTGTGCTCAATTTTTGTATTAAGGTTATAGCTTCAGATATGATTGGGTCCTATTTAGTTATGAATTCTGATAGCTTTACCTTATTTATTGCCACTTCTTGGCTAATGTTCTCTATGATCTTCTGTTGGTACTTCATCTTGGCTCTCTCCTCAATTGCCTTCTCAACATCATTGTTCTAAGTTGTGATTTCTTCGGTGAGGGTAGCTAATTGATCAAGTATTGGCTTTCTTTGATCAATATCAACATTGGACACCATTTGATGTAGAATGTCCTGTGTTGTCTCCAGTACCATGGAGTCCCTATGCTATTTCTTCATCTTCTCTTGTAATGCCTTCTTTTGGCATATCTCTCCATATTTCTATAATGCTTCAAAGTCAAGTGTAGAGGGGTCACACTTTGGTATTTTAATGAGTTCATCCAGGGTGAACTCTAAATTTTTCTTCTTTGATTTATTCTTCTTCTTCTGCGACTCAGTAGAATGTAAGACCATTGCCAATTTCTTGGCCTTTTCTGTTGTTCTTGATGAAGTGACATGTTTTGCTTCTTTATGCTATTTGGCATTGGTTTAAGCTTGTCAGGTGTCTACAGACATCTCCACATTCACCTTAACATCATCGGTAGCACTCATGTCAGTTTTCCCAGGAGTACCATCTTTTGTTTTTTCACCTTCATTGGTGTCCTTTTCTTCATCAGTCTTGGTTTCTTCATTCTTGTCTTGAGTATCTGCATCCTTTTCCTTATCTCCTCCAGTAACCTTATTAGTGTTGATTAAATCTTGAGTATCTCCGATGTCTTGCTGACCATCAGTGTTGTCTTTGTTTGCTTCTTCTCTTGCATCCTTTGGAGTATCCTTCTCTGGTGATTTTCTTGTTTCTTGCAGGATATTGATAGCTTGTATCAATATAGACATGTTGCTTGGAATATTTACTTGTGCATCATCAACATTTGTGTCCTGCTCATCGGTTTTATCCTTTGTAGTAGTGACATCTTCATCCTTATTTATTTCCTCTGCTGCGTCATCGGTAATGTCAATGACATTATTATCCACAATGTTTTCATTTGTGTTATCTGGCCATGATTCATCTGCAACATCTGCAGTCTTGTTGTCTGTTGTATAATCTTCTTCTTTATCTAACTCAATGGTTGTGTTATCTTGAGTTTCCTTGACAACATCTTGTGGTTGAAGGTCTTTGTCGGGGCTTACCTCCTCAGTAGGTGTGTTCATGATCTTGCACCATTTCTTATGGTTGTCCTGCTCAATCTCTATAAGCTTTCCTTCAAGGAGTTTGTATGCTCTCAGCTTTGGTGAAAAATCCTTTTTGTACATCTCCATCATCTCATCAATTTCAACCTTCTTTGATTTGGGTGGAATGAGAGAAACAAGTACTCTCTCTAATTTCTTTCTCATTCTTCAATGCAAATGTCCAACAGGAGGATAATATCTCCAAGAGTTCCCTTGGTACATACCTGCCTTCAAATTATATTGGTACATATTTGAAGTTGCACATTTTTTCTATCATGGCATCTTGAACTTTATTCTGATCTTCTGGATTTAGTTTTGGCCATCTTCTAATGTTTGGATCTGTAATAGATCCAGAATTTGCAATATACACACAAATGTCATCGATAGATTCAGGTTCTTTTACCTTGACCTTCTCTACCTCTATGGCTTCATCCTGCCTGGTGTCTTCAATGTCCTCTTTGGTCCTGATGAATTTCCTTCCTCTTTTATTTTGTCCTCTCTTCGGTGTGGGAGCTTTCCTCTTGTAAGTCTTGACCTTTCCTTTCTTTAGAGGTGAAGGAGTAGAATTTTTTTTATGTTTGGCTTCTTGTCCTAGAAGCAACCGTAGTTCTTGGCTTCTTAGATGGCAAAGGAGGTGGTGAATTTGACTCTGTTTCTTAGGAGTCATCCTTTTCTTTAGATTTAACGATAGATAATTGTTCTTCGGTTTCCTCCTCTTTTTCAACTTCTTCATCTTGTTCAATTTCTTCTTCTATTGCTGATAGAATCTTCTTGAGATTCTTTACCATCTTTTCCTTCTTCTTGACTATCTTTTTAACAACTAGGCTAGATTTGATTCTTGTCTTGGCCTCTTCATATGTTCCAAATTTTGGTTGTTTCTTGTCCAATGGTTCATTGATCAAGGCATAAATTGTCTTAGTTGCAAGATCAATGTTGATCTCATACTCTAATGGTTCTAACCATGCTGTCCTTGGTACATTAGGCTTAATGTATGTATTGTCAGTATCAACCATGAAGCATATCTCATCCTTATATTGTTCAATGAGTTGCTCAGGGATTATTACCCTCTTTTGCATTCAGTCTTTGAATACATTGAAGTATTCATCCATGACTATTTCAAAGTTATCTCCCAGTGTAGCTATGTGCTCATTGATATGCATGGTGACTGGTTTGGTGCTATCCCATTTAACATCTCCAACTGACATGAATGTTTCTTGAAAATAAAAGAAGATACACATTATGAGTGAGCCAAACTTACAAGTGTTTGACTTTGCATTCTTGATAGTCTTTAGATTGTCCTTCAACTGATTCAGGATTAGTTCAGATAGGTTCAGTTGTGTTCCCTTTTTTACAATTTTTAACGCTATGTCCACTGTACATGTTGCTATGCTGTTCAATCTACTTGCTTGGAAGAATTTATAGCCCAGAACACATGCACTGAACTTGATTTCATCATCGGTTATAGTTGAAACTTTTATTCGTCTGCCATCCCATTTGGCTCCTATCATCTTTTCGGTGTCGGCCTTTGGTGGATGCTTTAGTGCCTTAACTTTATCGATTATGGGGTAACCAGTGACCACATGAATGATGTCTTGGATTATTACCTTCGGTTCATCCAACCATAACTTGTTGTTATGCATTTGGCTTAGCACTAACTGAATCCATTTGGTTTTGAAGACTTTCAGAAACATTAGGGCATTGGTGAGCCCTTTCACTTCAATATGCTTATGTTCTTCCTTAAGTGTTCCAGCATCATCGTACAACTTCTTGTAAGCTTCTTCAACCTCTGAAGTTCCAATCTCTGTATTCTTGCAGTGTATGAACGATCGAACATCTTCAACGAGTAAAACCCTAGCTGGGATACGTGAAATCTCCAGCGTCATCGGGTTGTGAGGTAACCTCAGGATGGATCTTATAATTAGGTTCCTCGCATGCCATGTTCTTAATGAGCTTGAACTCATCTTTCTTTACATTCTTGGATTTCACAGTTCGTGAAGTCGATGCCATTTTTAGAAATTTAGGGCTTTCTTTGAAATACGTAAGAACAAAGTTGTCGATTCTTTATAACTTACTATTTACTATAGCAATGATCTGTGAAGTGCTTCGGAGTGCTGGTGATCAACTCATGATCTCTCTGTGATCCCTTCACTCTTTGCTGGAAAACCACCTCTATCGCTTTTCTCTGGGTGTCATGACAAATGAGTTGTCGTTGCCCTAAAATGCGTGTCATAAATTCTCACCAACTCCTCGGTGTATGAAGACTGAGTTCGTCAATGAAGACTTTACTTCCTTCGATGACACTTAAAACATTTTGGAGCAGTTATTTTTCACTTTCCTTTTACCGACAGGTTTCGATATCATTGACAACTTGTTCATTTCCTTGTTTACCAATGAGGCTTAGTTTATAATTAGCAGCTTTGCTTTCAATCGACACTTCTTCGTAAGTGTTGATAATCTTAGCTTTGAGTGTATACCGACAGGTTTTGGTATATATGCACGAAAGCATAGTTATCACATATTTTAACAAGTAATACCATATAATTAGGTTCCTCGCATGCCATGTTCTTAATGAGCTTGAACTCATCTTTCTTTACATTCTTGGATTTCATGGTTCGTGAAGTCGATGCCATTTTTAGAAATTTAGGGCTTTCTTTGAAATGCATAAGAACAAAGTTGTCGGTTCTTTATAACTTACTATTTACTATAGCAATGATCTGTGAAGTGCTTTGGAGTGCTGGTGATCAACTCATGATCTCTCTGTGATCCCTTCGCTCTTTGCTCAAAAACCACCTCTATCGCTTTGCTCTGGGTGTCATGACAAATGAGTCATCGTTGCCCTAAAATGTGTGTCATAAATTCTCACCAACTCCTCGGTGTATGAAGACTGAGTTCGTCAGTGAAGACTTTACTTCCTTCGATGACACTTAAAACATTTCAGAGCAGTCATTTTTCACTTTGCTTTTACCGACAGGTTTCAATATCATTGACAACTTGTTCATTTCCTTGTTTACCAATGAGGCTCAGTTTATAATTAGCAACTTTGCTTTCAACCGACACTTCTCGGTAAGTGTTGACAATCTTAGCTTTGAGTGTATACCGAAAGGTTTTGGTATATATGCATGAAAGCATAGTTATCACATATTTTAACAAGTAATACCATGATGCATCTTTCTAATGCTAATTTGGCATTATATCAACATATATTATGGAACTAATGTAAAATAATAGCTTGGGGTAATGCAGTTCCATACTTACTTGTTCTACTGAGGTGGGGGTGGTGATGTCACTAGATCCATTGGATGGGGTGTCACCATTTGCAATGCGTGGTCCAACTTCATCATTGCTTGAAGATTTTCTCCACATTTTGTTTCTAGCCCTCCGGATATCTTCAATGGTGTTTCCATTGGTATATGTGCTTGTCTCTGTCATTCAGTCTTTGCAACATTTCTTGAGATGACCAACTTTATGATAGTGTAAGCATGCCATTTTGGGGTTTGTCCAGCGTCTAGAATTTCTAGTCCATTGTCTCATATAGTTTGCAACAATGTGACCATATCTTCCACATGATGTACATTTTTTCCAAGTATTGTAGTCCCATACATACTAATTACTAACTTTCTTCGGTTGATAGGGAGTTTCTTGACCTTTAGGCTTCCATGCTTGCCTTTTCTTTTTCCAGCATTCAAGAGTTGTGTTCCCATTCATTTTTCATATAGGATAATATTTGTCCATGTAGGTTTCCTTCTTTGGTTGTTTCATCTCAGACTTACATTCATATGCTTTATGTCCTTTCTTGTTACATTTATAACAAAATCCTATGAATGAAGATGTAGATTTAGGAGTACCTTTCATTTTTCCTCTGCATACATTTGATTTATGGCCTTGCTTTCCACAGTGATTGCATGTCATCTTTCTTGGTCTTGGATTTTCATAGACATTCTTTGGATTAAATTGATTTGATAATTCTCCATTTTTGGTAAAACCTAGACCATTGTTGTTGTTGAATCTTCATTGTCCTTCAAGAAAATCATCCATTCTTTTATTGCTTTCTTCAGCCTTTTTGATAATTTCATTATGTTGTTGCTGAATTCTTATTTCATGTTTCAACTTTTCATTCTCATCCCTCAATTCATTGATAGCTTCTATTCTTTCAATGAGTTCAGCATTTATTCTATTTGCTTCTTGACTCATAAGAATAACCTGATTTTTAATCTCATGGTGATGCTCTGTAAGTCTTTGTTTCTCAGACTCTTTTTCTTGTAGATTTTTTGTGATATTTCTTCTATCATCAATTTCTAGTGTTCTTTCTTGCTCAACTTGCCTAGCATTGTTCATGACATCAATCATCCTTACCATCTGTGTCTCTTGACCGATGTGCAGAGATTTAACTTGTCCAACCAGCTATAGATTGATTTCAGTTAGGCTTGTGATGCTTTCTTCTGATGTATCTGATGCTTTGCTTTTATTTGATCCTGAAGACTCAAAGAAATCTAGAATCTCTTCCTCATGATAATCTATCCCATTACAGCGAGATGTCATGTTCTTTCTTTCATCCAGCAATTGTCTCATGTTGATTCTAGCTTCTTTATACTGTTCATAGAACATCTGAATTTCAAGCTTTTTATTCTCAATATTTTTATCAAGTCTGTACTTCTCCATTGTATGATCTTCTCTTAAGCCTTTAAGCTTTCCAAGAAGAGACTTAGCTTTGATACCAATTGTTGGGATTAATGGGAAGTATGTACTGAGAGGGGAGGGGTGAATCAATGCCTCTAAAACTTTTGTATCCTTCAATCAATTAACCTTTGTAATCAATTGTATATCCATTCAATCTGATCTATACTAAATTGATGTGAGTTATATCAATTTATAACATTAAAATACATGTGAATCATTCATAGAAACATTCATTAAAGTAATTGACACGTAACACAAGATATGATATCGCAGAAAAATTCTGTTAGGAAGTAAAAACTGCGGTGGGGATGACACCCACAAAACTTCACTATCTACAGATTGGAAGGGGCCGGTTAAGGCTTACAATTTGATCACTTCTGGTGATCTACCATGTTAGGAGTATCGGTGGAGCTTTGGCAACACTATTGAGTGTGCACTCGGTTAAGAGATTTGATGTTGGACTATTAAATCCACCTTCCTTGAAATGATTTTTAATCTTTGCTCCACTTGTTAGAATGATAAAAAATTACAAATTAACCTGGTAAATGCAATATCCTATTGCTGATATAGATCCAATTTAGTTTACATGAAAAATATTATCACCTAATTGTGATTGAATAATACCTCTGATTATTAGTTTCCTCTGTTCTTGGTTCTGATAACCAAATCCTCCTTTTGTTGTTCTTTTTCTTGAAACTCTCAATTCAATCCATAGATGTGCTCATTCTGTTCTCCTCTCTGTGTTCTCTTCTCACTTCTATTTTTAATGAATTATTGCATCATCTATTTATAGATGGATTGAGTTCATCGAGTTTTGATAAAAACAATGTTAAATCTATGATCAGGTTTACAACTTATACCTAGATCTCCTAGTCTATGTGTTTTAAATTAGTTAGACTGATTAAAGCACTTACATTCATGTATCTTGTCCCTCAAGAAATTAATTTAGAACAATTAAATATCCTATAAATAGAATACACTTGATTTATCTAACGTGGAAGTCAGATCCACTTTTTGCGGGTTGCAACTGACTTTCAGTTCTGTCTATTAGTCATGCTTGATTGTCCTTCAGTTTTGTTATGTCAGTTGCACTTAAACCATCTCATCGGTCTGCACTGTATCCTTCATTTTGGGTTCCACTGCCGGGTTCCTCTTAGTCTTTTTGTCTTTGCATTTTCAGTTTACACACTAACTTGTGTCGTCGGTCTTCTCTGTACTTAGTCATCTTCGGTGATCTCTATCAGTCTGATCTTCAGTTTTCTCTATCCTGTCTTTCAGTGTATACTTACCGAAAGTGTTGTTTGCATACTAATGGAAAATTAATGTTATCATAAATAATCTTAACAAATAAATACTGCTCAGAGTTCACTGTTAAACCTTATTCTTACTGTTTACCGATTAACAATCTTTCATTTACCGAAATACAGTAAATTGCTTAGTGTATACCGATCAATCTAGATTAGTTATGTGTAATGAAAAACACTAAAGTAATGGCTCATAAACACATTGAAACATGAATTTTTAACGTGGAAACCCTGTTAAGGGGGAAATCACTTGGGACCGGTAACCCAAAATTTTCACTCTTCTAAAGTGAGCTCGGTGAAGAGCCAACCCTGTTAAAGGTTACAAACATATTGTTAGGTGTGACCTTGTTAGAGGATTTAAATAGAATAGTTTGTCACTTGATATCTGGCATCTCTATGCTACCTTCTATGACCAAACCCAATGTAGTTTTTCAATTGGTATCTGACATCTCATGCTATCTTCATGATCAAAATTTTTGATACTCCTTGGAATGTATCTCAATATAGAAAGGATTGTTAAGTCCTGCTTGGTTAAGAGTTGATCCAATGGTTAAATTGAAACAGTAAATGATCTGTTCACATATACAACTATAGACTTGTATATTTTTAGATCTATTGTAAGCACATAATACATTTCTAATCAATGTATATTTTCAATACCTTTGCTCCACTTCTTTATGCTCGGTGATGCTGTGCTTCTCTGTGGCTCGGTGTCCAGAGAAATATAGCTTTGTTCTTCATCTTTATTGATCAGGATTGTATGAAGTTGTTCTTCATCAGTTTCTCTTCAACATCCTCTTCTTTATTCACTCCCCTAATTCATAATGAATTTAGCTTGTCTCTTTATAGACATGATTTCACCATTTCTCATTTGTTGACTTTCTTGTTCTTGGCGTGATCCGCAATTCTAGCCAGTCTTGCTTTAAAATAATACTTCAGTTTTATCCCTTAGATTTCTCTTTGACAATTGGAATTAAACAACTTTAAATCTCTCACTTATCTTTGGCTTTAACTTGTCAACTAAAACAATATTAACAACCAGTTAAATCCTTCTTTATCTCTTGCCAACTAAGTCTTTTTTCATTTCTGAACTTCAGTTCCTTTCGGTGTTTAACTCTTGTTAGCTTCAGTCAACACTTCAGTTCTCCTCGGGCATCTCCATCGGGGTTGTTTGTCTGTTGGGTAACATTGTAACTCTGACCGTCAGTTTTAATTGTGATTCTTCTCATCGGTAATGCTTGTCGAGTTTCTCACTCAAGCATCACTATGACTTTTCTCTCGGGGTTCTCAATCCATCGGGGTGCACTACCTGTTGATTTTTGTTGTCACTTTGTGAATACTGATCTTTTATGCATTACTGAAAGTATAACCTTTATCTTTCTGGTTCTCTGAAGTATTTGACACTTTGTATATAACCAATCAAATTATATCAAGTTGACATTGATGACAATACAATCCATTAACTGATTTAATGTCTTGCATTATCTTTCTGCATTTTGGTGATCAACAACTTAGTATCTTCAAACATTCAATTAGTTATGGTTCATCAAAACTGTGTTTTGTATCATACGATAATATGGTGTAGATGATATTATCATTTTGGTATGTGAGAATATTCATACAATAATATGGTTAGCTATTTATCTTTGCATTGTATTGTTTCATCTGGTAAATTGTGTCGTACGACATACTATCATTTAGGTTAGTGTCATTTCATTCAATAAAGGGTGTCATATAATTATATGGTAAAATGAAGTGACTATGTTTTGTCGAATCAGAAATAATGAGATATTTGAAAGGTTTAATCGACTTGATTCTTCGGTCACTAATGCTAATCTTGGATGTTTGATGGTTTTGTTGAGTAATTTCATAGCTTAAATAGTGACTATAGTTCGTTTGTCCATGAATTTTCTTGCCAAAGTCCTCAAAAGTGAAAACAAACTACTAACGATTTGATTGCAGGTTGCCTTTTGAATATAAACCAAGCAAATAATTGTGTATTCATTTGTTGATTTCTAGGCACATAGATAATTAATGATGGTTTGTTTGTGATTTCTCAAGCATTAGGGGATTATGTTCATTTCCATTTGTGGAAAATCAGAAACCTAGAAGTGTTTGATTCTTCATTTGCAAATTATCTATGGGGAATGAAGGCATGTTTGACATGTTTGTAAGAAACAAAGTAGAGTAGGAGAGTATGCTCTTTTCCCTTTGGGAAAATTAAAAATCCTGACCTCACCTTTTCTATCCAATTTTCACTTTCATGAATTACCCTTAGAGAGCCATGATAAAATATCATGGAAAAAACTCAAGTGGGAACAAGAAAAAGCCAACCATTCCGACCCACTATAATTGAATGCCTCTTTGAGATTAAAGTCTCGGAAGATAGAGTTATCATATGCCTAGTTTCGTAGGGCTATAGGCCTCAATCATGCTTATGTGAATACATTTCCTTTTAATTTACATAAGATATATTTGAACGATACCCCAAACTAAAATCCATAGTGTAGCAAGCCACTTGGATCACCCTCGAAAGCTTGATTAACCTTGTGCAAGGAGGATACCTCCCCAAGATCACTCACCATATCATGCCTCCCTTGAGCGTTTGGAGTTGGATAATACAACATTGTTTCACCCACTGTGTGGTTTTCAATGGACATATTCTGATTAGCTTTATGGACAGTGCATAAGTGTGGGTAAGGATTTTCATGCTATAACAATTCCTATAGGGATAATGTGTGCTTGGTTTACATTCCCTTCACATGCTTGATGTGTGTGTGTGTGTGTTCAATACCCGAAATGATGTTAGAATTTGTCCAAAAAAATTAGAACTTGTTGAAATTTTCCTAAAAACAAGTGGCAAACTGTTCAGATTTCCATAATATCATACCAGTTGTGTGCTAAAATGTTGACACACTTCTATGAATCATTCCATCCAAGGTTTCTCAAGAATGAGGCCTCAAATATCGATCCATAGCTCTCTAGTCATGGAGTGCAAAGGTGTAAAATGAAGGCCCTCAGATTGACCTAGTTAGTGCCTATGCAAGTACACCATGAAACAAGAGATTTGAATGCATGAAAATGAGATCTACTCTATATGATAACAATGCATGAAAGAAAATTAATCTAAAT
>MU223621.1:2702363-2718407 GCA_018584345.1 Thuja plicata
ATTGCTTTTGATAATTAATTAGGACTATAGCCATTTTAATTAAATTAATAGGCTAGGGGAATGGGTTTAAAATGCAAGTGATGAGATAGATTAATTCCTTTATAATTAAATACTTTAGCCATTATTTAAATTTGATAATATTTGATTGGTTAAAATTGATTTGAATTGTATGGCTGAAGTAGTTAATATAAATTAGTGATAAAAATCACCTAGGACATTAAATCTGATTTAATAATAAATTATGCCAAAGTAACATTGTCTTGAAATAACAGGGGGTATGATCACACCTAGGGAAAATAGGGTCTATGGTCAGTATAGACCAAATCCAGGTGGTTACAATAACTAGTCACTATTTTTCACTCTTATGAAGTGAGCCATGTTAGGAGACAACCCTGTTAAAGGTTACAATAATACAATATTAGGTGTGACCTTGTTAGAGGATTTAATCACCCTATAAGGAGTGGCCTTGTGAGAGGATTTACAAAAGACTGTTAAGTCTACTATGTTAAGAGATTTTGATCACTGTTACAATTGTTAGAGAGTAACAATGGATTGACCTATTTTGATAAGAAACTATCTTTGTTGATTCAGAACTCTGTTCTGGATTAAATACTTGATCCTTACTGATTGTATATTCTATTGCAGTACTGATCATATATTTTGTTGTAGTCCTTTGTGTTCTATCCTCAATCAGAATCCCATCTGATTTTGCCTTCATTCTTCATATCACACTTCACATGTAATTCCACATCACCACACTTTTTCTACTATCTTCCTAATTCAATCCAAACTTGACCTTATATATATGATAAGCCTTGTCAAGTCGGCCTTAATATCCTTTCAAATAAATAATAAAACTCATGTCTATCGGCTGCATATAACCATTTATCCATAAAATATAAACCACTATTTTAGTCGATCAACACGAAAATCCTTCAACGCCTGATCAACACTGTAATGCCCGAGTGAACTCAATTAGAAATAAAAATCACTTTGGTCATCTTCAATGCCTGAGAGATCTTGGTAGACACTGACTATGCTCATATAGGATTAGACATTTGTGTAAACTTCACTATACTTGTGTAAACATCAATGACAATAGACAACCGAATAATTGTCATCAACAATACCAGGTTTATCAGTCTTAAAAAAAAAGTAGTTTGATCATGAAAATCACATTGTAACAATTTCAGAACCCAAAATAGTAAAAATAAATGACATATCCAAGGGTGAAGACCTCTTAGAGGCACTTGAGGATGGGAAACTTGATATCCTACCTCATCAATTTTAGGAAAGTTCTTTAATATTGATCGAACCAACATAACCAATCATCTTGGGAACAACATAAATACCATAGGTAGTACACAACACAATCATTATTTAAAGAAAAGACTGAGAGTTCCCAAAATTATTTAAAGAAAAGAAGATTAATTTTGCATGGTCCTATTCAGATATTCCAGGACTAGATCCTGATCTCATTATGCATCATCACTCTATAGCTCCAAGAATCAAACTAGTAAAACAAAAGCTCAAAAAATGCACCCTCGTGTGGCATTACTAAGAAAAGTAGAATTGAAAAAAATTTTGAAGCTAGATTCATTAGAGCGACAGCTTACCCCGACTAAATTTCTAATATTGTCCAAATTTCTAAGCCTGATAAATCTATCTGGGTATGCACTAATTTCAGAGATTTAAACAAGGTGTGTCCTAAAGATGATTTCCCTCTTCCGAATATTGACATGTTCATTGATATAACTTCTGGATATGGAATGTACTCTTTAATGGATGTTTCTTTAGGTTACAACCAAATCAAGGTAACACCTGAAGATTAGGAAAAGATAACTTTCACTTGTTATTGGGGCATATTATTGTTAGTATATAGAAGAACTGAGGGGGGGGGGAGTGAATCAGTGTAAACATGAAATATAATAATTCAACCAATAATATGATAATGTTTTTAATTAACTTATAAGCAATGAAACATGCAAGAGTAACTATGCAGTAGAAGTAAAATAATTTAAACATCCACAAAGAATAGCTCATAACACCACTTTTTTTTTATCATGGAAACCCTTGTAAGAGGGAGAAAACCATGGTGGGGATATCACCCACAAATATCTTCACTGTAGTAAAAGAGTTACCCTGTCAGGAGCTTACAATACTCTGTTAGGGGCTCACCTAATTATAAGTTATTAGTGCCTTGTTAGAAGTACAATAAGACCTGTTAGGATCTACCTTGGTTAGATGATTTAGAAATCCTTCTCAAAAGTCACCTTGTTAAATTATTTATACTAAATACCTGTTAAAGTCCACCCTGTTAAGCGATTTAACCTGCTAACCTATTAGAGCTAGCCTTGAGCAATGAAATCAAATTACTGATCTAGAATGACACTGCTTTCCTGTAAGATCCAATTCAATCTATAAACTCTTGACACAACAATCTTCCTCTATCTTTGATCACAACCACCAAAAACACGATAAACAACAACCAAATCATTGATTTAGCTTTCCTTTATAGAGATTTTCTTAATTCGGTTAAAATATTAAAAATAATCCACAAGTTGGCCCACAAATTTGACCAAGCTCATGAAAATCCATGAGAATAAAACCTAATAGGTCAGCCCAAAATGTAATACAATAATTTATTACAAACTGACAATAACATAACTGCCTTGACCATCTAATCATCAGGAACCAATTAATAACTCAACCTGTTCATATACAACACAACACCAAAATATTAACTTACACAGAATGTTGAGTTAATTGTTGCGGTTGTACATACAAAATTCTTTGACTAAAATAAGGTTCTAGTAATGATCACACCTCCTGATGTGCTAGCAATCTTGATCACAACACAAAAAACTTTTGTTACTATCTTCATGTTAATCAATCCGAACACTTAGCAAAAACTGCTTCACCTATTCATCCTATCGATCGGTAATGACAACCTATTCACAAAAAATAATAGAGATAATAAGATGCAATCAATGAAAAAATCAAAATAACCATTTCACCTCCAAAATCCATCATAATACCAACAATCTCCCCCTTTGGCATTGATGGAAAGACATAGTTAAAATTGTCTTCTTTACAAAAATTCTTCTCATCGATTGCCAAAAATATATACAGAGCTATAACCATATGCTATACACTTATATCAATCACTTTCTCAACTGTATTTTCACCATACTAATCACTCCCCCTTTGAAAACAATGAAAAAGGTACAAAAATGATTCTAAAAAAAAATGAAAGCCTACCGATCACAGCCTCTCAAAAACCTCTCTAAAATTTGCTTTTGTTGTATCCAAGGAACTCTCCCTTGATTTTTTAAAATGGATTATGGATTGAATTATTCATGTATAATAGAAGCTATCTCCTCCATAGCTTCAAGAGTATTCATATCAGGTAATTCAAGTATTACCTCTACTTCTTTAACATTCTGTTACATAACATTAATTTGCTGGAATCAGATAGGTATGCAACTCAAGTAATGTAGTGATCCTCTTGTCTTTTTCTCCTTGTAATGTTTTCATCTTGTGATTTATCACCTTTACTTGTGATCCATAGGATGTAGCTTAATGTGCAACATGATCAAAACTAGCAATTAAATTTTTAAGCTCCCACCAAGCTTCATTCATATTCAGATCCAAATCTTGTGTAAACACTGAAAAATCAGAAACTTTTGCTAACAAATGTACAACTTCCTTCAAAATTTCCTTTACTTGATTTAATTGAATTGTAAGTTTTCCTTTGTTTGATGCAATGATTGCCATCAACTTCTCAATCCTCTTTTTCTCATAATCCAAGTTATCTCTATTCATAGTAGCTTCCTCCAAGCTTGAGACTTTTCTAGTGATAGCACTGACCAAAGTATCAATTTGTTCAATTTTAGGAGCATTTTAATCATATTTAACTTCATGTACAAGATCCAATAGAATATCTTGAGCCAACTGTAGTACCTGAGCTTGTTTCTTTTCACCTCTTATTTGGTACCTTTTTTATTTAAAATTTAGTATGTCTGATATTCTCATTAGTTCAGTGGGACTTGTCTTTGTAACATCAATAGGTCATGACCTCAATATCCTCTTCCTTAATATCATAGTTAGTCTCTTCATTAGGAAGATCAATAATCTTTCTCTTAATCTTGGAACCAGAACTCTCACCAAGATTCAATTTCCTTTTCACCGAGTGTGTTGCTACATCAACTTCATCTTTATTTTCAATATCACCAGTTTGTCCAACTATAGTAGTTGAAATAGGTATCTCCACCTCTACATATTTATCCTTTTGTGCTTCATCTTTACCTTGCACATCTGTAATTTAAACATTAGGATCTTGTTGTGGTGTATCAGAAGGTAAATTACCTATAATGTTTTCAATTACTTGTTCAGTAGAAACAAGTTCATCCAATGTCACCTCCTCTTGACTAGAATTTACCGGTTCACATTCTTTCAATTTATTCTTCTTGATTTCAACTATCTCATCATGAACTACATGAGACTCACCTACTAATATTCCACATACTCTACTTCTTGTCTTGAATCCAGGTCTTATTTCCTCAATTATAAGTTTTACATCTTCAATAGGCAATTCAGGTTTCAGTAGGATTAATGCTTGGTCCATCATTTCTCTATATTTCTTCAGAGAATGCCTCCATATAGCATAAATATTCTTATATAGCGTTCCAGGTATCATCTTATGTAGTTCACTAGGTCCTCTACAAAACTTATGCAAACTGAATACAATAGCATCTTCAATATTTTTCTTTTCTGCATCATCAATTTTTTCATAGCATCAGTTTGCATCACTTACACTACCATATTCCCATATTTCATCAACTATGATGTTAGTATTAAAGCTTCTCCTAGTATTGGGATTGACTGATTTCTCAGTTGTCATCCTGACTATTTTAGATTTCTTCCCACTAGCCTTCAACTCTTCTTGTTCTTTATGTGAATCAATTTTAGGTTCTTCTTCAGCAGTAGCTTGTTTTTTGTTTTTTTCCCTTAGACTCTTTATATCCATGAGTCACTCCCTTCTTTCTCTAGTAATTCCTCTATTCATCTATAGGTGTCTCTTCTGTTACCTTTTACTTTTCCTTTAGCACTTTAGAATTCCTAATAGCTCTACCTATAGTCTTATCGATTGTAGAAGATACAACCTCTACCTCTTCAATTTTTGTAGTAATAGAAGAAGTTCCTGCCTCATCAGTAAAATCTTCCTGATATTATCCCTCATATCTTTTTTAATGCTACTCTGCTTGGCTAAATCATCAACCTTTTCCCTTACTCTTCTCTCTATCATAGGTGGCTTCAACTGTGAGTTAATTTTCAAATAGGTTTCTTCATAGATACAAAACATATGAATACTAGCATCAATAATTTTGGACAATAATTCATTATCATGAAGTGATACAATATCAACATCAACCTCATAACCCATCAGTAAGCCCAAGAAGTTCTAGGCTATACCGTCTGCATCATGCATGTATTGATATCTATAACAAAATACATATCATCTTTATACTTTTTTATGATATCGTCTGGGGTACATTCTCTCTCATGCATACATTTCTAGAAATATTTGAAATAACCCCACATAGTATTGTTAAAGTTATTTCCTAACATCCTTATACATTCCTTAATCTTCACTACTACAGGTTTATCAGTTGACCATTGAATTTTACCAATACTAGGGAAATGATTATGCAAATATAAGAATATATATACCAATAGGGAACCATACTTGAATTATTGTTTCCTATCCTTCCTAATCCACTCCATGTTCACAAAGAACTAACTTCTTATGACCTCACACAGGTCATGTCATGCATTCTCTTTTACCATCTGATAAGAAACATGAATTCCACCACCAGGCACACTATTCTATCGGCTCGACTGATAAGCCTTATAACTGATCACCATCGAATAAAAATTGACCTTAATGTCTTCAATGTCATTAATCGTCATATCACATTAATATTTCTTTGACTTTTTTAGGCGAGTGACCTCACCAGCTGGAATTATTCTTAGAATAGGTCTATCACTAGTCGCACACAACCCTGTTACCACATGAATAATCTCTTTCATAATATTATATGGTTTATCTAGACATAAGAACTAATCATGAAATAAAATAATTACATATCTTATCCAATTGGATTCAAAGTCATTGGGTAGGTCAGCAACATAAGCGAAACCCTTCTCAGTCAAATGCTTATGCTCATTCTTCAAACCAATGCCATCACATAGTCCAGTATATGCATTGAAAATATCATTGTAACCAAGATCTTAAATCTTTCAATGAATGAACGATCTTACATCCTTAGTTAATAACACACCATTAGGTATAGAAGACAAGGCATCAAAAAGATCATTTTATACTGCCTTCAGTGGATGTAATTTGAATACTGGCCTCAACTCCTTAGTAATCTCAATCAACACAAGGGTGTCCATAATGCTAAAATTATTAACATAGAACAAGACCTTTGCAATACAGAAAGATACTGCTTCAATTCGTTGCTAGAGTTATTCAAACACTGCTTCACTTCAAGCACAAAAACACAATATTCAATTCACATCTACTTCAAAATTCTTTGAAATCTCTTAGGATAAGCTCACAAATGCACTTCTTAGCTAATAAAATGTAAAGTGACAAATAAACTTCACTTTTTCCCTTATAACATCTCATTACCAAAAAATAAATGCAAACAACCAAATAGTAACCTTAACCAGTCACAATAATTAGAAACATAAAGAGTCACTTAAGCCATAAGAAAAATTGTTATGCGGATGCATAGAATCATATGTAAAGAAATATACCTCATTAGATTCTTACATAACATCATTAGACATCTAGATATGCTAATAAATCTTACCATGTACACAACTTAGGGGATAGGTTATAGATCTTATTTGATTTGTGTTGGAATAATGGAATGGTGTGTACTGAGAGGGGAGGGGTGAATCAGTACCCTTAAATTTTTTTATCAATTAACCCTTAATCCTTTAGTAATCAATTCCTTGCATTACTGACTATATATGCTATTCTTTCTTTATGCATGTAATATTACATCATAAACTTAATTTGCATGTAAAAATTCATAGAAACATTCATGAAATGTAATGACACATGACACAATAATTGGTAACACAGAAAACCCCTGTTAGAAGGTAAAAATTACGGTGGGGATGAAACCCACAAAGCTTCACTATCTGCAGAATGGAAGGTGTCGGTTAAGGCTTACAAGTTTGATCACTTCTGATGATCTTACCCTATTAGGAGTAACATGTTTAGAATGGTTAAGGTCTACTCTGTTAAGAGATTTTGCAACACTGTTTAGTGTGCACTCAGTTAAGAGACTTACAAAAGGATTGTTAAATCCACATTCTTAAAGGATTTCTTCTATTAGCTACACTTGTTAGAATGTAGTCAAAAATACTTGTTGACCTGATTAAATGCAATACTGAATTGCTGAGTACAGTTCCTTTAAATTTTACAATATGATGTATCACCTATTGTGATTGATTAATACCTCTGTTCTACTCAGTAGCCTTGAATCTTGTTCTTTATAACTGATTTCAACTTTTGCTATCCTTCTGCATGAAACTCTGTATCTGATCTGTAGAATTTCTCTTCGGCTACAATCATCATCAAATATTTTTTTTTGATTGATTACACATCTATTTATACAATGAATTGACCTAAATAGGTTTCACGCTTAACTATGAAAACTCTACGATCAAAGGTTTACAACTTGACCTTGATCTCCTAGTTTGCATGTTTTCAATCAGTTAGACTGATTAAAACAATTACATTTTCTTTACTTGTCCCTCAAGAAATGGTTTTAAAGATAAGCTTTAAAGCTAAATATAAAACTTAAGTTTTTTATTTGACGTGTAACTCAGATCCACATTTCTCAGAATTAAAGTTGTCTCTCGGTAGACTGGTGCTCGGGTTTCTCTGTAGTCTTTCTTCGGTGATGTCTGTGTAGACATTCTGCTTCTCAATTTTCTCTATAGACTGACTGTTGGTTTACACTATAAACTATGTTGTCAGTGTTCACTATAAACTTGTCTGTTGGGTTCCTCTATGAACTTGTCTGCTGGTTTCCTCTGTGAACTTATCTATCGGTTTACACTGTGATCATTCTGTCGGTGATAGTGCACTTAGCATTTTTGGTGACCTCTTTGAACTACTATGTCGAGTTACACTATAAACCTATCTTTCAGTGATCATGTTACCGACGGTTCAAAAATTGTTTCCTTTGTATACTAATGGAAAAAAATGATCATCAATCTCCCCCTTTGACATTAGTATCAAAAAACTTATATGTGCAAAACTAAAATGTTTAGTATATACACCTGTGTTTACCTTGTCAATATGACCCCCCTATGTGCATGCCTCAGTATGATATATGTACATGTATATATACTTTTTTTATACATATATTTCCCCCTTGACCTTATCACACCAAATCATTTCCCCTTTTATATCATTTCCCCCTTTTTTTATAATAATGCCAAAGGTGTCATACTTAAAATTTGTCAAAAATGTGGGAATGAGAGTTTTGAATGTAATCTATTTTATTTTCCCATTGTTCTTTGAGGTGTTCAAGGGTCATGATTTCCAAGGTGATTCTTTCGTGCATATTATATATGATTTCTATTACATACATTTTCGGGGTGGCAATCAATTGTCTTGCCAAAGTCATATGTTGCTGCAGTAATGTGAGATTTGGTAGTAGTAGAGCCTGGAGCTCGGTTACCTCATCTCTGAATTTGGATTCTGCCTCTAGAATCTCAAGTCTCAACCTTTTTTCTTCCTTAATCTTGTCATAATTCAACTTGAATGCATTGTCATCGGTTGTGAGACCTTGTGAACTAGCATTAAGATCTGCATCTATATGTGCAATATTTTCACTACTCTCCTTAGAGAATTTCTCTATTGTGCATAATTTTTGAACTAATGTTATAAATTCTAAAATAATTGGTTCCAATGTATTGACCGATTTAGATAGCTTTAAATTGTTCTCTGCCACTTCCTGGCTGATTTTATCTGTTAGCTTGTATTGGTACTTCTACTCTGCACGTTCTTTGATTGCCTTCTCTAAACTACATTCTGTGATGTGATGGATTTGGTAAGAACTTCTAATTGATCAAATATAGGAGCATTTTGATCTATGTCAGTATTAGGTACAATCTATAATAAGATATCCTTTGTATTCTCTAGTACCTATGTGTCCTTGGTCTCCTTTTTGAGTTTATATTGTATATCTTTCCTTTTACAAAGTTATGCATACTTTGTAAGTGACTCTGGATCCAATGTCCTAGGATCAAAGTCTAGTATTTCAATGATCTCATCCAATGTGACTGTATTTTTATTCTTCTTCTTTTTCTTTGCAATTGTGGTGGAGGCAGTTGTATGTAGTACCATAGTAAGATCCTTTGCTTGGTCTAATGTACTTGGTGAAGGTTTTGGGGGGTGTGGTGCCTTTTACATGCTACTTGGTATTTACCTATCGGTTGGTATTGGATGTCTCCATATCAACCTTAGCTTTATCTGCAGATTCTCCTTCGATAACTTTTGGCATGACATCACCTTTTTATTCACTTGCATCTTTTTTCTCTTCATTTGTTACTTTCTGTTCATCAGTTGTGCTATTCTGCTCCTCTTCACCATTATCCTTGGGTTTTCTCGGTGGCACTAGTGACATCTTCATCTGCCTTTACCTCATCGACAGGATCACTAGTGATATCTATTATTGTCACATCTTGGATTGTGACATATGTTGTGTCCTTTAATGACTGCTAAATATGAGGTACACCATCCATGGCCTTGCTTTCCTATGTTTTCAATTCAACTAGATTGACATCCTTGATGTCATTTATTAAGATGTGTCCAGGGCTCGATGTTTCCTCTTTCTCTTCATCATGAGGCTTCTCAGTAAGTGCTAATACTTTCTTGGGGCTAGTATCCTCTTTAGGTAGATTGGATATTTTTCTCCAAGTATCATCACTTTCCTTGTCAAGCTCTATTAAGCTTCCTTGTAGTACTTTGTAGGCTCTTAATTTTAATGAGAACTTCTTTGAGTGCATCTTCATCATTTCATCAATTTATTTCATCTTTGACTCGGGTGGCATAATTGAAACTAGGGATCTTTCCCTTATTTTTCTTTCATAATTCAGTGCAAATGTCCACCTTGCTGATAACCTATCTAGAAGTTCTTGTGGCATCATCTTATCAAACTGTATAGGTATATATTTGAATACACACTTTGTCTTGATGATGGCTTCTTCTATTTTGTTCCGATCCTTAGGAGATAAGGTTAGCCATTACCTAATCTTAGGATCAGATATGCTACCTATCTTGACTATTGATGCAACAATCTCATCAATTATCATAGGAATTTTGTGCTTTCCAAGTTGTTCATATTTTTCAGTGTCTTCCTTATCTTCCTTGCTTTAGATTAATCTCCTTCTCCTCTTTGGTTCTGATATTTTCTCAGTTTGAGGCTTTCTTTTATAAGTCCTCACTTGTCCTTTCTTAATCGGCAGTGAGTCTGCTTTTGTAGTTTGACTCCTTGTTCTTGATGCAACAATTGTCCTTGGTTTCTTTGGGGGTGGTGCATCAGACTCTGTTGAATCATAATCACTCACTTTTTCACCTTCTCCGATGGGTGACTGTCCCTCGGTGTCATCTTTTTGTTCTGTTTCTTCTTCATTAACCGACAACTTATTTTCAAATGTCTTTACCATTTTGGTCTTCTTTCTGTCGATCTTCTTTACTACTAGGCCTGTTTTGATTCTGGCCTTAGCTTCTTCATATGTGAAAAATATTGGTAATGATTTGTCCAGTGTTCATTCAATAATGCTTCAATAGCATTTTTGGCCTGATCTATGTTTATCTCATAGTCAAGTGGTGCTAACCATGCTGTCATCGGTATAGCTGGTTTGATCAAAGTTGTATCGGTGTCCACCATGAAAAAAATATCATCTTTATATTAATCCACCAGTTTTTATGGTACCCTCATCCTTTTTTGCATTGTGTCCTTGAATCCAGTGAAATATTCATCCATGACTGATGTAAAGTTGTCCCCTAGTGATTTGATAAATTCACTAATTTTAATTGTCACTGGTCAGGTAGTGTCCCATTTAACATTACTGACAGATGGGAAGAAGTCTTGAAATTAGAAGAATATGCACATGAGGAGTGAACCAAACTTACATGAATTAGATTAAGTTGATCTATTGGTCCTCATGTTCTCCTCCAATTTCTTCAGTAGATGCTCAGACAAATCCAGTTGTAGACCCTTCTTCACAATCTTGTGGGCAGTGTCAATTGCTCCACATGCAATGTTATTCAGTCTACTAGTTTGGAATACCCTGTATCCCAGCACACATGCACCAAATTTTAGTTCTATATTAGTGATGAATTTACCTTCAATCCTCTGCCATCCCATACTGCACCTGTCATCTTTTCTATGTCAGGGCGAGGAGGATGTTTGAGTGCTTTTTCCTTGTCAGTTATTGGATAACCAGTTACTGTGTGTATTACATCCTTGCTAATCAATTTTGGCTCATTCAGCCACACATTTTGGTTATGTACCTAGCTAAGAACTATCTGGATCCACTCGATCTTGAATTCCTTTGGGAACATTAGGAAATTTGTCAGCCCTTTTACCTTTATATTCTTATGTTCATCCTTGATGTTTCCATCTATGCAAAGCTTCTTGTAAGCTTCCTCAACTTCCAAATCTTTGATTTCTGTAACTTTGCAGTGGATATAGGCTTAGACATCCTCAATTAGCAAAACCCTAGGTGGTATGCTTGAAAATGCTCCAACATTGTCAGGTTGTGAAGAAACCTCTGGGAAAAAATTGTACTTAGGCTCTTCACATGTAGTGTTCTTGATTAGGTTGACCTTTTTATCTTTTGCATTCTTGATCTTGGAAATGCATGAAGTGGTTGCCATTTTTTTTGGAAATTAGGACTTCTCCCGTAAACAAACTGTGAGCTCGGTGAGTCTTAGATGCTCACTTGATATGTTGTAGGTGCTATGAATGTCGTGAATATTCTTGTGAGTTGCGCTGCAATCTACTCATTGTTCTTCGCTCTGTTTCACTCTGCTTTTCTCTTAATCACTTTGTGAACGAATAAGCTTTCCATCGCCCTTTTATAGACGATGCCCTAAGTGGTGCAATAAATGATTTACCCATTTCTTGGTGTTTGAAGACGAAGTCACTCGAGGAACATGCTAACTTCATTCTCACTGAGAATGTGATGCTCGGGTAAGTGTCAATTCAATTGACCTTACACATGTTCATCGATGTTGACGGGACTGTTGGTACTCCTAAATTTGGAACAAATTTGGAGTGACCATGTTAAATTTTTCAGACAAGCAAAAGTCAATACCTTTGAAAATTTGTGTAAGAAGACTCAGTTGGAGTGCTTGTAAAAGGTGCCCGGATGATTTTTATAAGATACAAATTTGGAAGAGGTTTTAATGCCTTTTATTTGATGTATGCAGTGGGTCCCAGCTCCCGAATTTTAGTTCTGACGTGTTTATGGAGTAGCCATTTTGAGGGGGTCACCCAATTCTGCATCTTTGCTAAGTGTCAATTTGCTGTCCGGAGCCTACTTTGCTTTTGAGTATCTTACACCCTGTTGAGTTTAATTGTTCGCCACTTTGGGAATGTTTAGCATGCATATTAGAGAGCTTATGTTTTAAACCTCAGGTCATTCTGAATCCATTTGATAAGCTTTCATACTTCCCAAAGTTGGTTGTTCATGAACTTTCTGCATTTTTGTCCTGCCTAGAAATCTGAATAGCCTAGTTTGACATGTTATAACTTTTGACCAATTCACCCAATTAAGAAAATGCCTTTTGCACTGTATTCTAGTGGTCACACACTCCATATTTTCCAGTCTGTAAATCTTTGTGAAATCAGATGATAAGTTTGCAAGAACCATTCTGACAGTGATTAATTCTGGATTTCCTGTGTATTCAAGTTCAGAATTGCTAAGTGACCCACTTTGAGCTTTTGAAAGTCTGTACCCAGGTGAACATTTTGGATAATTGATTGGTCCTCATATTGAAAATATAGGAGTGTACCTACCTAAAGATTTATAGACTCCTACCAATCCATTTGTCCACTTTGCCAGAGCCTTTCTGTTTCCAATTTCTTAAAGTTTTACTGAAAATACTGAATTCAGAATTAAAAGGCATACTTTGTCCTTTCCCCATTTGCACCCAGTTGAAGGTCAGACATAATTGGATATGGATTTGCATTATAGACCTAGGAATGAACTCATATGCAGATTCCCAAACTTTGACTAATCCGGTTGGTCACTTTTCCAAATTAAATCCAAATCAGTTCCCTGCATATTTGCATGTTTTAAGTCCAAAAGGTGTTTAAGGTGCTATCTTTGCAAATTGGTATCAGTTCAGTGGTTTATTTTCAGAGGAAGGAAACTGAGGGGTCACATTCTACATATGACATTCATTTAGGATCCAGAGGTTGAGTTTCTAAAGATCTTTTTGGTGACTTTACAAATTCAGTTTTAAAGTCAGTTTATTCAGTTTGCGAAGATGTAAAGTTATTTAAAAAACCACCAGTTGGATGCTTTGTGAAAAGATTGCATAATGGTTTGGATTCAGAGTGTGGGTATAAGTTTGAGGTACATGAGCAATGTAAATGAATTTCATAGAGCATACATGATAACTTGTCAAGTTTTCAGCTTCATTGATCAGTGAAACCCCCAATATTTTTGTACTTTGAAGTTATTGCTCTTGATATTTATTTAGTCATATTCCATGAAGAAGGAAATAATACCAATACCAATGCTTATGCAGCATGAAGTGAATGGAAATAAATAAAAACAAAACCATTGCCAATGTCAAGTGTATTTCCACAGATTTGGAGATTAGCACAATATATCAAAACATTGCAAAAAACACATTGTCCAGAAGGTTGAAAATTGGAGAACATTGAAGGATACCATGCATTGGAGGAGAGTGCTGCACAAATTTGAGAAGAAGAAGCCACACATTGAATAAAGGAACAAAGTTTTAAAAAAAGAAAACACGGATTTACAGATACAAAAAACACAGTCATATGGCGGGGGGCATAACTTTTTATCCAACCGTTGGATTGAGCTCATTTTCGGATATGTTGTCGCACATCTAATTCTCTAGCTTCCCACCAGAGAGATTTTCCAAATTCTTCCTGGTTCGTGAGATATAGACGTCTGTGTGTAGCACTGTTTAAAGATTGCCCATGAAATCCGAAAATGGATTATCCCATATTGCTTGTGCTGTGGTGTTTTTTAGTCTTTATATGCTAAAACGCATTCTTCATTGGTAAGTAAGAGAGCCCAGAGGCTTTGGGCGAGCTCTTAGGGGCTGGAGGAATGCAGACATAGGCCAAACATAGTATTTTAATGCAAACTTTGAAAATCACTTTGAAACATGAAAACAATATATCCCACATTCATTCGACAGATGCAAAATGGAGAGTTTATATACTAAAAGGAAAACATGTGAATTTTAAGATGAAGAGAAGGCTATGAACGTGTGTACCCTCATCTGACCGCCTCAGTTTCTATGCCCAAAAATGCAGGTAAGTAAATTTTGATGAAAGTCGCGAAGTCGCCGGATGTGCCCAGTCGCGATGTCGCCGGATCCGGATGGTCGCCCAGTCGCCAGAAGCCATGGTCGCCCAGTCGGGAAAGAAATCAGAGTTAACCGCCAGACTGCCGAGACTTGGCAACTGACCGCTAGCGGTTAGTCACCCAGTCGCCCGATGCCAGAGATAACCGCCCAGATTTGGCGACTAAACGCTAGCGGTTAGTCGCGAAGTAGCCGGATGCCAGGAATAGTTGTCGTGACAGGGAGAAAACCGCTGGTCGCCAGGTTGCGAGATGAAGTTAGCCGCCGGGTGTAGGTCGCTAGGTCACCCAGAAAAGAAGGAAGAGGTTAAAAATGCTCGCGACTTGGATTTCTGAGCTTGTCGCGATGTCGCCAGATGAAGCTAAGGTAAAAAATAGGTTGAGCATGGTTTTTTAACAACCAATGAGAGACTGCCACGTGGCAGTGGGCCCACAGGTGTGGCATAAAAAATAATTTATTTTGAGGGAAATGGAAAAAATTAAATTTAAATCTTTATTTTGTCTATAGTTCAACTATGTGGAAAAATTAAAAATTCATGCTCAGTTGCAAGCAGAGACCTGATTTTCAAACAGCTGTCAAGAGCTCAGATTTGGTCTGAAATATCAAGTATTATATACCGTTGTAATCATCTTGAGATGAAGAATCCATTTCTATAGGTTATTTTTGCACAGCTCTCAGTGGAAAAAAGTAGTATTCAGTTTTCTCTTCAGGGGTCATTAATGATAAAAAGGGCAAATGTATCCGGGAAACTATATCAAAATCAGATTTGACAGAGCTTTCTAGAGGATTTTTGGAATCAGATTTTGTTCTAGATGCATGAGTTAAGTTTCATCTATGAATCAGAGGGGGAATAAGATTGGATATCTTTCCAGAAGCCTGATGATATTGACTAAAGGAACAAGCAATGTCTACAGACATTAAAGGGCATTGATGACAATTTAATGGAAAAATCAGATATTTTCAAAGGGAAAATGTGACAGATTGCAAGGATATTTTCAACAAATGAAATCAGATTTTGATGAACTTTTCAGTGGGAAAAGGAATGAGATACTTTAAAAGACATATCAGATGTTTTCTGAGGTAGGTGGAGTTGAAAATTGATTAAATCAGTCAGATATTTTTGGAAAGTTGAATGCAAATCAGATTTGAGGGGAGACATGTGTCAATTGCTCAAAAGTTTTAGGGTTTCTCCTTCTTCTATATCTTTCTTTCTTGTTTCAGTTGTAAGGGTTCCTTTCCTCTATCCAGAGCAGGTCCCTGTTGGTCTTGGGAAATTTTATTGTAAGTTATACTTTTGTGTCTTTGTATATTCATCAAAGCTTCTTGTCTGGATATGTTGAAGCAGAATACAGTAATAGAATACAGTGTGG
>MU223621.1:2740607-2753730 GCA_018584345.1 Thuja plicata
ATTTGTTGTTTTCTAACATATCTTGGAGCATTTTGAGCATTCTAAGCTAGATTTGAGCATTTGTTTATCATTCATTTCTTGTTCTAGGATTGTCCTTGAGAGAGATTAAGCCTGAGAGCTCTCTTAACAAAGCTTAGCTAAAGAACCATGAGATGATATGGATTTTTAGCTTCAATTCTTAGATTAAATTGTATTGTCTTTCCATATAATTGTTGTTCTTAATCTTAATTTTATGAAGGTGTAATCTTACACACACACAAGGTTAGATGTATATCTCTATCTATAGTTATGCAACATATATTCAAATATCAAAATATGCTCCAATGCAAGAAACTACACTAAACACCAAATACACAGTGAACTAGTGATTCATATGCATTCAATAGCAAAGGGGAGATAAGATCATTAATCTAAACTAAAACATAGAAGAAAAGGACATAAGAAAAAATACTACACAAAAGATGTTTGATAACTTTAGGAATCAGAAAAACAATAACACATGGCCATAAGATGTTCTTCCTTCTTCCATTATCTTGAAAACATTCCAGCATCATTGGTGAATACATTCATGGCTCTAGGGGAGCATTCTAAGCTACTGAGAACAACTGAGCATTGAGCCCCTGAGAAAAACTAAGAGTAAAATGCTATGAACTTGAAAATGCTATGCTTCTATTACTTGTTGGACTGCAAAATCATCAATTTTGTTGACCCTTGTTATGGCGTTAAACTTCTTATTTATGCACAAAGTTTGACCTAAAATTTAACCTAATCTAACTATACACTTACCAAATATAATACATTATCTATGGCCGGTACTACCGTCATCACTTAAAATCACCTCTAAATGTGTAGAGGTCTGAAAAGACAGAAGAAGGTAAGAGGGGAAATCTAGAAGAATCAGCCTAGAGTAGAGAGTCGAGGTACTTATGGAAGAAATCTGATTGTCCCAATAACCTAGGCTACATTCCTCATAAATGCAAATTGCGGCTCCCTATATTTGATGTGTACCAGGTAGTTAATGAAGGAGCGGGGCCTTGGGAGAATCATCTGTCAGAGCTATCTCTTCCACTTGACATACCCTATCTAGATCACCTACCTTATGAGCCTTATTAACTACTTGAAAGTGATCGGTCAGCTCTAGGGAACCCTAACGTAGATCGCTGTGAATAAATACAAAAATTTTGGACCCTGAATTCCAAAGTCCAGGAGCTTATGCTCAAGGAATAATGAATTTGAAAAACTGTAGCCTGTTGGTGAAAATATTCAGAGATAGGAGAAATTTACTGTTCATTGTTCCTTTTAAAGGCCTCCAAAATTTGGATGATTCCTTCCTCATCCACCTCTTTGATGCAGTCCCAATGGTCGTTGACAACCCTAAATTGCTCGTCAACATTGTTGGCCCCCGCTTGAATTCTGTAGCTACCTTCACTACGTTGTGGGCCTAGAGCATCATTTTGGTTAGGCACAACATTTTCACTTTGTCAAAATCCCTGGAGGACTGGTGTCGTGACTCCATTAACTCATTAAATTTTCTCAGTACAAAATCCTCTAGAGCACATTTCCCGGTGGTGAAAGGATCAACTTTTGAAACCCTTACTACAAATGTCGTATATGAATTCAAAGAATTATAGACTATCGAGATTCTATCCTTAAGGGCCATTACCAGTTTCTTGCTCACCTCAAATTTGAGACCAAGTCTGGAGTGCTGGGCCCAGAGGAACCCAAAGGGTTTGTCTCCCAAAATACCTATTTCTGTGATGGCTTCCTCTCTGAATTTCATTATTTTTTCTAGTTTAGTCATCCATTATTCATACTTTTCCATTTCTACCTCCCATAGGGAGATGACACCGTTCAACTGGCCTAGGATGTTATTGGCCTGATAGAGGTCCGGGAGTATCGCTTCTTGGAACTGCCTTATGGCTATGACCTGCTTAGTGACCTAGCCATCCAAAACTTGTGCTTTCTTCTTCATGGCCCTTAGAGTATTAATGTCACCCTACAGGAGCGGTGTTCCAGATGTGGAAGCTTCTAGATGGATCACAGCCAATGAATGTGTTAATTTTGCAAGAAGCCTGAGGAGATTTACATTATTTTATTTTTCCTCCTTCAGCTTCTGTGCCTATTTGTCATACCAGGCCTCAATTTACCGGCTTGCCTCTTTTAATAGGTTCAATTCTCCTTGTTTGTCTCTTCTCCATAGAGGAACCTCTATGATTATATATTCTGCATCTCCTACCACTACTTCCTCTGCATCTGGGGGATGCGTCGCTACCATTACGACGGTATTTCCTCCTAGATTATTCCAAAGGGTATGGAAGGTCTAGGCCTTCTTGGGCTTGTGAGCCTCTTGATTTTGGGCCATCATTTCCGCCAGGGAGAGAGGAACTCTTGCTGCTAGTGGGGCCTTCCTTTTTCTAGATTCTACCAACCATTATGGTGGTTGGGGAGGTCTTGTTGTTAAGGCTTTGGTATTGGGGTCTTCTTCGGGGCCCTATGGTGTATCTCTGATGTTCATAGTCACTTTAGACTCTTTCTCTTGCTCCCCTCAATTTCCCGTATCTTCCACCTCAGTGGCATTCACATTTGTATCTCCAAGATTCTCCCCTTATCCAGTGTTTGTGGTCTTAGTATCCATATTTCTGGGGTTATCCCCTCATCCTATTTCTGTTGTTCTATTTTAGTGTTCTCTGTCGGGAAATTATCCTCTGAGGGCACATTTTTTGGAGGGGTTGACGGCGTCTGGCCTAGATTTGGCTGTTGTGCTATAAAGACCACCTTTCTAAATGTCACATTCTAGGGTAACGGGTCACCCAGAGTAACCATAAACATCTAGAGCATGATGACTGGGGGTACAATTGTTACCGAGGGTCCAGTTTCCCCACCCATTGTCAGTTTCCCATCTTTTGTTTGCCTTGGTTCTTTCTCGGTCCCCAAGATCGATGTTTCTTCCACACTTGGTATATTTATCTGGTCCTACTCTTTCTCTTGATCTTTCTCTTGCTCCTACTCCTGGATCTCTTTTTTTGGGGTTACCTCTTCTTGTGCATCAATATCATCCATTTCCCTCTCCACATCAGCCTACAAGTTTACCAAATCTTCCATCTAGAAGTGGTCGTTAAAATCACCATGGGGAGGGGAGGCCACTGAAGGATCCTCTAGTTTAGGAGAAGAATCAATAAGTTCCACCTGGGGAATGTCTGGCATCTCAGGACCTGCATCTGAGCTTGGTGGAGGGTTATCCACCCTTGGTTTCTTTCTCCTAGTCTGCAGTGAGATTCTGATGTCCAAAATAGATGCACTCTTGTCCTCTATATTAACTACTCGGCTCATAAGTGTTGCAAGTGATGGTGATCACAAAGGGAGGGAGGATCCCACCAGAGTAACTAGGAGGCCGAGAGAAAGCCAAGCACTCATTGTTTCACTTTGCTGGCAGTACACCTCAAGCTAAGTGTGAAGTTGTTCCAGAATAGCAAGTGAAGCTAGGGGTGGAACCTGGTCCAAGGAGTGCTCTTTATTTTTCCCCTTATCTTTGCTCGGCCTATCCACTTCGGAGGCTGAAGTGGACCCCCACAAAATTGGACCCCAATGGGTGCTTTTCTTGCACACTTGTGCAAAATATTCATGGTTGTGATGCACGATGCCTTGGGTGACATTCTCAATTGTCAAAATCTCTGGGGTGTCCCAATCCACTAGATGGAGATCCAACTTATCGATCCCCTATAGTTTATGTGATGGGTCCTCCAAGGGCCCGCTAACTAAAAACTCCTTTGGAAAGGTTGAGGCTCTTCATCATCCCTTTGGTCATCCTCTTGTACTTCTGGCCCCAAACATTGAAATCATCTTGGTAATCTTCCCAAAAATCCTCCAAGTGAGGCTTGTGGGGTGTGGACACCAGGGGTAGTGCTGCGTTTATTTTTCTAAGTGGGTCAAAATTATTCCTTGCTAGGTAGAACTCGGCCAACCCCATACTTTTTAACTCACTATCGAGCTCTTTGGCCACTACAAGGCTGTAAGAATAATTCTCGCAAGTGATCAAGAAAGGGATGGAAGTAACTTTCTTGACTCCATAGAATGCATGGAGATCCATGATTTGTCTACAAAACTCCATCAAAATAATCCTATCCCCACAATGCTTGGGGAGTAGGTAGGGCTTCCCAAAAAATTTGGTCACCCGAATATAAGAATGCTGCTGAAATTGAATAAAGTAATGGCCATAAGAAATCACCAAGGTCATTGCTTCCTTGGACAGCCGGTACCCAAAATTTAAGTGTCAAAATGTTGTGTTAAATGAAGGTTTCATTTACCTGGAAAAAATTGGGGAAGCTTGCTTCCCATTGAACCTATGGGAAATAATCCCAGGGAGCACTCTGGCCTTGTCCTGTCCCTGGGATGTCCACTGTAAGAAAACACCAGAGTGTGGGTCTCTATTGTGCCACTACCCATAATACATATGAAGTCATATGGAACTTTGATGTTTGACTAACGTTGTTTAGCTAAAAATCCACACGGTTGGCAATAATAGTTGCCCAATCAAATTTCTATCTGTGGGTGGTAATGCAATATAGAAAATAATACATCCATGCTAAAAATTCCCCAGCATGGGGTTCGTTGAAGATCCTACATAGAAAGATGATCCCCACCTGTACACATTCCTTGAAATCTCCACGGGGGATCTCCAACTTCATTTTCTTATATTCCTTCCTTAGGGACCCGAGCCAGTGGGAATTGAGATGCTGTCGGGTGAGCTGTTGAACTTTGTCAAACTCCTTGAATGATGTGGCCTAGGAAATGATAGTAGCATTCTTAAACTGGGGGATCCCCAGTCCCAAATCAAAAGTGGCAGCATCAAAAGTTACTATGGGCGTCGGGTGATTCAATGGAAGGGAAGCAACATACAAAACCACCCGGGTGGGTGTGTTGAAGTGCTTCACCAGGGAGAAAATCAGCTTCGGTGCCTACATTGAGTAGGGGAAATAGGTGGCCTTGATTATGCCAGAGGTAGCCATGTTCTTTGCTATGTTATCCCCGATAGCTCATTATTGATACATTAGCCAGACAAGGCCCTGTACTTTAGCCCATGATCTGACCTTTGTGTCTTTAATATTTTAAAGTTTGGAATCCACCTTGGATCCCACAAGGACACCATCCTTCAGGTATTTGGATGTTAATGGGAGTTTATCCAACATTTTATTGGCCCTTGTTTTGGTGGCCTCTTGGGTGGAAGTGGTCAGGAGTTATAGACTTCCGGGAGGAGTTTTTATTTTAGACATTGTTCATTGGGTGGTCTGCAGCCTACAAGACTAGACAATCATTAATACATGTGATAAAATATAAAATAATTTCACGGACTCTGGAGATTTTTCCACTATTTTGCACCTGTCCTAAAAAAGATGTTAGTTCATCAAATCTTGAAAATATAACAATCAAAAACTTATTTGGAATTTGATTGACACCCAGGGGTTCCAGGGATTCTAGCTCATGCAACAAATGGGATGAAGGTCTGGGGACTTCACAACACTTGAAACTTGGAGAAACTAACCATTATTGTCATGACCAGGGTAGGTCATCATACTGGGATGATGTGGGATGTCATGTGGTCACACAATAAATAGAGTAATGGTTTTTAGTGGAGACAGATATCTTGACACGGATGGAATAAATGCCACTTGAGATGATTTTAAATTCTCACGCGTGTGGAGTTAATCCTACCATGAATGCTGAAATGATGGAGGAGAGAGATAACAACCATCACTCGAACAGGTGAGGTGCCAAGTGATGACATTAAGTTTTTCCATTAGTATACTTAAAGGAAAAAAACATGATGAAGGTCATCAGTATAAGCATAACCAGTGGACAACAAGCATAACCGGTGAACAACAAGCATACCCAATAGGAAAAAGTCTAACGTGAAAGTATAGAATTTACTGACGAACAAGCATAATCGACGATATAGTTTTGAGAAAATCATCGACGGAGAAGAAAAGACATACCCAAAAAATAGTTCAAGTAAGGAACATTGACGGAGAAGAAAACTGACAGATTGACAGAGCAACCCGACCATCAGAACCTGTAGTCAGTTAAAGAACCCACAAAAAGTGGATCTGATTTTACACGTCAGATAAAGAAATGTAATTATATTTATAGAGTTTTTATTTGTTTTAAATCTTAACTTGAGGGTCAAGAAAGCTTATTATAAATGTTTTAAAGCATCCTAATGGATCTAAAACATATCTAACTAAATATCAAGGTCAAGTTGTAAACTTTGGATCTAGATTTAATTTGAAAAATGTGAATCAAGAATAGAGCTAGAATCTAGTATAAGTAGATGTTCCATCATTTGTAATAAGAGAGACTTGTAATCATTTGAAGAATGATAGTAGCTATGGAGAGCATCTAAGTAGAAGAACAGAATTCATGCAAAGTTCAGAAATAGATCACAACAGTTATCAAGAACACAGGAAGGCTACCAACAAGTAGAGACAAGGTATTAATCAATCACTCAAGGTGATTACATACATACATTGTAAGCTATATAGGATCTATTATCAGAAATTAGAGACTGCATTCACTATCAGATCAACATTTATATTTTAGTTGCATTCTAACAAGTGCATCACAACAGAAATCCTTTTGTAGAAGGTGGACTTAAAAGTTCTTTGATAAATCTCTTAACAGAGTGCACACCTAACGATGTTGCTAAAGATTAAAAAAAAGTAGATCCTAATAGGTCTCCACTCTAATACTCTTAACAGGGTAGATCATCAGAAGTAATCATTTGTAATCCTTTACCAGCTCCCTTCTTATTTGTAGATAGTGAAGTTTTGTGGGTAGACATCCCCACCGCAGTTTTTACTTCCTAATAGGAGTTTTCTGCGATATCATATCATGCGTTATGTGTTATTTGTTTTCATGAATGTTTCTTGAATGTTTATACATATAAAGAACTTATATTATGATTGCACATACATAATCAAAGATGAACAGATAGATAGGTATATACAAATATGATGCCACAAAGGTTAATGGGCCAATCACATAAAAAGTTTTGGAGGTAGTGATTCACCCCTCCCCTCTCAGTACATCATTCCAATAAATCCAACAATTGGTATCAGAGCTAAGTATCTTTCTTGGAAAGCTTAAAGACTTAAGAGAAAAGATCTACACTATGGAAAAGTACAGACTAGACAAGACTATTGAGAATGAGCAATTGGAAATTCAGATTTACTATGAGCAGTATAAAGAGGCGAGAGTAAGCATGAGAAAGTTGCTTGATGAAAGAAAGATCATGGCAACTAGGCTTAATGGAAAATATTATCAAGAAGAGGAGATCCCAGATTACTTCAACAATGCTGAATCATCAACGAGCAAAGCTCCAGATACATCAGTTGAAGAGATCACAAGTCTACAAGAAGTCAATCTATATTTGATGGAGCAAATCAAAATGCTGCAAATTGGTCAAGAAAATCATATGGTAAAAATGATTGATGTCGTGAATGATTCAAGAAAATCTGAATCAGAGAGAACATTGGCTATTGATGATAGGAGGAAAATAATAGAAAAGCTACAAGAAAAAGAATCAAAGATTCAAAGACTTATTGAGCATCACCACGAGATTACCAACCAGATTATTCTTATGAGTCAAGAAGCAAACATATTAAATACTGAACTCATTGAAAGAATATAGATCATCGGTAAGCTAAGGGAAGAAAATGAGAAACTAAAGCATGAAGTTAGAATTCAGAATCAGCACAATGAATTGTTCAAGAAAGCTGAAGATAGCAACAAAAGAATGGATGATTTACTTGATGGTCAAAGAAGAGTTAACAACTACACAAGAATAGGTTACACCGACAATGGAGAGTCATCCAATCAATCAAATCAAAAGAATGCATATGCAACTCCAAGGACCAAGAATTTGTCATGCAATCACTATGGAAAACTAGGCCACACCTTAAATGTCTATAGAAACAAAATGAAAGGTATTCCTCAATCACAATCTACTTTCATTGGTAATTGTTATAAATGTCACAAGCAAGGACACAAGGCATATGAATGCAGATCCAAGGTGACAAATCAGAAGAAGGAAACCTATATGGACAAGTACTATCCTTCTTGCAAAATGAATGGACATACTTATTAGGAATGCTAGAAAAAGAATAAAAAGGAATGGACACCAAAAGAACCTGATAATGGCTACAAACCAACAAGAAAAGGTAACTCATATGTTTGGGACTATAACACATGGGTAAATCACACAACATGTAGAAGGTATGGTCATACTGAAGCCAACTGTATGAGAAAATGGACTAGAAGACCAAGGTGATGGTTCAATCCTGGAATGGCATGTTTACATTGTCATAAAGTTGGACATGTGATAAAAGATTGCAAAGAATGACTAACAGAAACAAGTGCTTATCCCAATGGAAATACCATTGATGACATCAAGAAGATGAGGAACAAGATGTGTGTATAAGCCACAAACACTGAAGGTGTTGTAACAAGCATTGCAAATGATGATGCCCCATCCAATGGATTTTGTGGCATCACCATTTCCAACTGAATTGCACAAGTATGGAACTGCATTATGAAAAGTTATATTATGCATCAGTTCTATTTACATATTGATCATATAGACAAATTAGCATTATTAAAGATGCACTATATTGTCACTTGTAAATATTATTGAAAAACCACCATCGGTTATTTGGTACAAATATGCATCGGTGAACACACAGAGAAAAAGTTAACACTACTTACCAAAATGTATCGGTCATTACACAAAGGCCAAGTGGCTAAGTGTAAACCGATGGACATCGGTGATCCTTGAGCCGAGGAAAGCTATCTTTGCCACTTTACCAACAATCATTAGTCAAGTCATCAAAGCTACTGGCAACCTCGATACTTTACGCCTACACCGAAGATGTTATTTATGCCTCAACTGATGAACTCTGTCTTTGTATACCGATGAGTTGGTGAGCATTAATGACAACTTAGGGCACAACAGTTATAAAATATTGACAACTAAACTCATTTTGCACCCGTGATTTACGAGAAACCAAGAGAGCCCAGCAAAGTGATTGAAGATAAAAATTGAAAAGCGACTCCAACAAGATTCTAAACACCACTCAGAGTATTCATGGGCAATCACAGAGATTCAATAAGTACCTGCATTTGCCAACCACACTGTTTAAATTTGTGAAAAACCCTAAATTTCTATAACATGATGGCATCAACTTCAAGAGTTGAAAAGATTAAGGAAGATAAGAAGGAAATGATCAAGCTTATCAGTAGAGGCACTTGTGTTGAACCAAAATACAAGCTGCACCCAGAAACTGCATCACAACCTGATGATTCTGGAGCATTCTCAAGAATCCCACCTAGAGTTTTACTGGTAGAAGATGTAAGGTCATATATACACTATAAGATCTTAGAATTGGGAGATCTAGACCTAGATAATGCCTACAAGGCACTATGTGATGAAGCTGGAAACCTGAAAGATGAGCACAAGCATCTAGAAGTGAAAGGACTCACGAATGCATTACACTTTCCCAGAGTTTTCAAAATAGAATGGATAAAGATAGTTCTCAGAAGAATGCATAACCAAACTCTATGGATTAATAAGCCAAAATGAATAACAAAGGATGTTATTCATGCAGTTACTGGATATCCTATAACTGAAAAACCACAAGCTCACAAGCACCCATCTCTAAAGGAAGTAGAAAAGCTAACTGGTGCTAAATCAGACAAAAGAGATCTCAAGGTCAACACTATCACCGACACAAAAATCATGTTTGGTGCATGTGTGGTAGGGTACAAAATCTTCTAGGCAAGAAAAATGAAAAGCATATCAAGCACTGTTATGAGCACAACATTCAAAATCATCAAACAAGGA
Organism: Thuja plicata; assembly: GCA_018584345.1. NCBI lineage: Eukaryota > Viridiplantae > Streptophyta > Pinopsida > Cupressales > Cupressaceae > Thuja > Thuja plicata. The sequence goes on from MU223621.1 coordinate 2,750,500, forward strand.
AAGAAGATGGATCTTGCAGAGATCCTATTGAATCAACTTGAGGAGAACATGAACACCATAAGATCTTCAAGAAAAAACACGTGTAATTTTGGTTCCATCATCATGTGCATATTATTTTACTTTGAAGAATACTTTCCTTCCATAGGCAAAGTAGTATGGGATACAAGCAGACCTGTAACCATATAGATATGTGAGCATATAGAGTCTCTAGGAACAGACTTTGATGATATAATGAATGAGTATTTCAAAAGCATTAAGGAAATGTTGCAAGCTAGAATAAGGATTCCTGAAAGTTTGATAGAAGAACACAAAGAGGACATATGTTTTATGGTAGATACTGATTTCACTTATATCCAAGCAGTAGTACCTAGGAAGTCCTGGCTTTCACATTTAGAAACTATTGAATGAACCAATTGACAAAAAAAAGAAATATTTGGCACCTATGAGGAAGCCAAAAAAAAGATCAAGAAAGATCTTGTTGTCAAAAAAATTATAAACAAGAAAGACAAGATGGTCAAAACCTTAACCAAGAAACTTGCAGTTACAGAAGAAAGTGAAGAGAAAACAGAGGGTAAGGAGGAACAAACCAAAGGATAGTCACCTATCGGTGAAGAAGAGGAAAAGAATGACTCAGAGGGAACATAGTCAGATTCTCCACCTCCTCCTACACCCAAAAGAGGAAGAACAACAACACCTTCAAGAACTAGAAGCCAGATTGCAAAAGAGTCAACTCCTTCACCATTGAAGAAAGGAAAAGTGAGGATATACAAGAGAAAACTAGCTCCTCCAAAAGTAAGACAGGCGAAAAGGAGGAAGATGACTAGAACTCAAGAAGATCTAGAAGACTCAGCTATGGATGATTGTGATGTAGAAGTACAAAAGGAAAAAAGAACCTTTGGTGCCTACAACAAATGATAAAATATGTAGGAATATTTTAGAATCACAGTCTCTTTCTGATCCTAACATCGGGAAATGGTTAAAATTCAGTGCAGAAGATCAAAATAAGATTGAAGATGCAATAATTTCAAAAATGTGCAAACATTATTATGTTCCACTGGAATTCTTAGAATATGACATTCCCAAAGAACTATCAGTGAGATTGTCATCCAGGTGGACTTTTGCACTACATCAAGAAAAGGAAATAAGAGAAAGAATAATTGTAACTCTTATGCCTCCTGATACATATAAGGAAGAAATTACTAAGATGATGAAGAAGCATGAAAAAGAGTTCTCACAAAAATGAGAGCATATGAATTTCTCAGGGGGAAGATAATTGATCTTGATCAAAATAGCATTAAGAAGTGGTGCAAAATACTCAATAAGCCCACTAAGGAAGCTAGCCCAGAGAAAGAACAAATCATCATCAAAGATATACAAGATGAATCATCAATGGAATTTGATAGAGAAGAGAGTGATCCAACAGGCCCCAAACATACTGACATTGTAGACAAATTATGGCTAGACACTACTCTTCACAACACTCAAAGTGAGGATAGTCAAAATCCACCAAGTCCACTTCATATTGAATTGAGCGGAGAAGAAGTTACCAAAGAAGATTTGACAATAAAAGGTAACATAACTGATGATATCAATGATGAATCATGGTTAGATAACATTGTCAATGACAATACAAGAAAAGACCCTGCAGAACAAGTGCAAAAAGATGAAGATATCAATGTTGCACAGGGCAATAGCGACAGTCAGGAAACAACTAATGACAATGCAGAAGTCAATACACTGACAAACATGAAAATATTAATCAATGCTATTGATATTGAATCAAGTCAGGAGAAATCATCTAAGAAAGATGATGATATGCCCAAGGACATGGGAAATGATGAAAATAAAGATGCATCAAATATTCAAAAGGATACAGATATAGAAATGAAAGATGCAACCAACACTCAGCAAGAAGTGCCTACTGAAAAATACAAAGGAGCAGATAACAAAATGGATGAAACATTGAGAAAGCATGAAGAGAAAGAAAAGAGTGAAAAAGTCAAACAGGATGAAAGCATGAAAGAAAAAGAAGAAAAATCTGTTGACACACCAGAGGAAAATGAGGAGACGTCTTCACAAAACCAGTCGGTGGAATCAGAACAGAAACAACAAGATGCTTCATCTTCTCAACCCTCACCCACCAAATCAATCGAATCTTAAGGTCTACAAATGGTAGTACACCAATCTACCACCTAGCCAAAGAAGAAAAAGAAGAAGGCATTTAAGAAAGATATCTTGGTTGTCACACTTGATGAGGTAATAAAAATACCCAAGTGGGATGTATCTACTTTAGATACTGAAACACTTCAAAAGTTTGGAGTGATGTGTCAAAGAAAGGAAATTCAAGAGAAAATGAGAAAGGCACATAGGGAAGCCCAAGCACTTGAACAAGCAAGGGATACTCTACAACAAATTGTTCCAGATGTCAAAATTGAAGATAACACATCAGTCGTGGAACAAATAGTAGTTCTTACCAATGCCATCACAAATCAGAATGTAGATGCAGAGAAGGCAATGGAAGAACTGGCAGAAATGAAGTATCAACATAAACTAATTGAGAAGATCAGCCAAGAAGTGGCAGAGAACAAGGTAAAGATATCTGAAATAGCAAGTGAATTAGAACCTATGATTGCTGAAGCTATTACCTTAGTTCAGAAATTATGCACATTAGAGAATTTCACTAAAGAAAATAGTGAAAATATGTCACAATTAGATTCAGATCTAACAACAAGTGCACTAAGTTTAACCTCTAATGCAAACACTCTAAAGCTGAATCATGAAAAGATAATAGAGGTAAACAGATTGAGATAAGAAATATGGAATGTAGAGACTCAATTTAGAAATGAGGTTATAGAGCTTCAAGCTCAAATTTTGCCAAACCTCACCACTCTCCAACAACATATTACAAATGCAAGAAATCTAATCACAACCCCAGAGATGTATGTAGTAGAAAACATATATGACATGCATGTGAAGATATCACTTGAGAATTTGGCTCTTGAGAATTTAAAGGAGAAACGGGAGAAAATGATGGAGGAAATGAAAGCCTCACACTCTCACATTTTTGAAAATATGTAAGTACCTTTGCCCTCAATTTCAAAAATGGAGGAATGTATACATATGTACAATATACTTTAGTAAGAAAAAGGAGGAATGTATACATATGTACAAAATACATTGAGGATATGTATAAATGTATGTACAACAAGATAGATATGTACATAAACTTAC
>MU223621.1:2811718-2833979 GCA_018584345.1 Thuja plicata
GGAATAAGCTAAATGAGAATGGAGAAGTCACAAGGAACAAAGCAAGACTAGTATGCAAAGGGTATGCACAAGAGGAAGGTATAGACTATGGAGAGACCTTTGCACCCATTGCTAGGCTAGAAGGAGTTAGAATATTGCTTGCTTATGCTGCATATAAAGGATTCAAGGTATATCAAATGGATGTCAAGTCAGCATTCCTAAATGGAATAATTGAAGAAGAGGTATACATTGAAAAACTAGAAGGGTTTGTCGATCCAGACAAGAGAAATATGGTATGTAAACTTTATAAAGCCTTGTATGGATTGAAACAAGCTCCTAGAGCCTAGTATGAATGAATTCATTCCTATCTAATAAGTATTGTATTTGTAAGGACTAGTGAAAATAATAATCTTTATTTGAAGGAAGATACTGATGCTAACACTTTGATTGCTAAAATATTTGTTGATGACATCATATTTGGAGGCAATGATATGCTATGCAAATCATTTGCAAGTGAGATGAGCAAAGAGTTTGAGATGTCTATGTTTGGTGAGATCAAGTTCTTTCTTGGTCTACAGATCATTCAAAAAAGTGAAGGTATTTTCATTACTCAGTCCAAATACATCAAAGAGGTCCTGAAAATATTCAAGATGGAAGATTCCAAACCAGTTGAAACATCGATGGCTACTGGATGTAAGTTGACAAAAGAAGACAAGACAATAGAGGTAAATCAGATTTTGTATAGATCAATGATTGGAAAACTCATGTATGTTGTACACGCTAGACCAGATATTGCACATGCTGTGGGAATTGTTGCTAGATTTTCTACTAACCCCAAGGAATCACATATAACTACTGTAAAATGAATCCTAAGATATCTGAAGAATAATGAGGAATTTGGCTTATGGTATAGAAGAGAAGGAAAATTTGAACTAAAGGTGTTTACTGATGCTAATTGGACTGAAAATCTTGATGACCAAAAGAGCACAACTAGAGGAGCATTCTTTATAAGTGACAGACTTGTCACATGGATTAGCAAGAAGCAAGGATGCATCTCTCAGTCTACTGTAGAAGCATAATATGTTGTTGCTGCTACAAATTTCTCAAATATTGCATGGATCAAACAGTTGCTGGAAGGTATGCATATGAAGATCTTAGAACCAGTGACTATCTATTATGATAATACCAATGCAATAAACATTTCCAAGAATCAAATCATGCATGCAAAAACTAAACACATTGCCATCTGTAACACCCCAAAATTGGCACCTAATAATCCTAATCAATTTTGGTGCATTCCTTCAATTTTCTCATCTTCGAAGTCCTATTGTATTAGGAAAATTCTTCCCCTAATTGACTTTAATTAACTGAATTTCAAATGCAGAAAACTCAAATTTGCATAAATTTGACATTACATTTAATTCATAAATTCTCAATGATTATTAGCTAAAAACCCCTATGATTAATTGATTTAATCCTAAAGTCTTAAGTGATTTTAGTTAAATCAATTCCACCCCCTTTGGCTAATATACATAAAAGGAATTGAAAGGTTATTTAATTATTGGATGAATTATCCTCAAAAAGGAATTCCATAATTCCATGTGAAAGGACACTCATGTGGCAATAATTCACCCTTTTATTTAAATAATCTTTCCATATTTGTCTCAAAAGAGAATGAAGAGACAACTATTTCTTTTCAAGAAACTCTTCACTCTCTTTCCATGGTTTTCTATAAATTGGACTTCTTTTCTTCATTAGAGAGGATGATTTTGGAGAGCATCAAATTTGTAGGCAATTTTTGCATTTAATTTCTTTCATATTTCAAGTTTAAATTTGCATAATTAAGATAGTTTCAATTAGAATTGAAGATGTTTAGCTTTCATTTATGATTTATCTATATGTCTAACATCTCAATTTGGTGCTTTCAAGCTTCCTAGATTCATTGGAAGTTCAAATTCTAGCTTAAAGGCAATTCTTTTCTAGATTACAAGTACTTTCATTTTATTTAGATTAATTGCATTTTACTTCCATAGAGTAGTTGAAATTCATTCCTATATTAGTCTAATTTTCTTTCATAGTTTAAATTGCTTCTCAATTCATAGATTAAGAGCATTTTCTCATAGACTAGTGGCAATTTTGTAGATTTAATGGCAATTCTTCTCTTCTTGCATTCTTAAAATCCTCCATGTTAGCAATGGTCAGGTTGTTGGCTTTTGTTCTGAGGGTAAACTCAACATCCATAACTAATTAGGAGGCAACAAGTTGACTTAATTGAATTTGCAGAACAAACAATTCATGTTTGTCTTTATGAATTGAGCGATTGTGTAAAGACTATGTTGTGTTTGTGTTGAATTCAGAGGTCTACATTCAACATATACCACCATCAAGTATCATTACTTAAGAGAACAAGTTCAAGAAAAAGAGGTGATACTTGAGTATGTGCAATGAAAAGAACAATTGGCCGATATCTTCACCAAGCCACTGCCAAAGGATACGTTTGAGTACTTGAGAAAGAGACTAGGAGTCAAACCCTTGTCTACCACTCAATAAAATACTGAAGGCTGCATCAGCCTACTTATTATCAGAATATCATTCATGTTGATGCAAGAAAAGAGAAGAACTTCAAAGCTACATCTATATACAAAAGGTATATATCAGAACCGAGCACCAGAACATATTGATGTATTGCTGATGGATAAGGGAAATTCAAGGAATATATTATGGATGGAAGAGAAAAGATCACTTGACATTAATGTCAGATATCTGTAAGACATTTGTTTGGAATTGTTGTCAAAGGAAGAGAGTTTATCCATAGTATCACAGTCTTAAAAAAAAAAGAGATTATCCATTATCAGATTACCCCAACATGGAGAGAACATATCCATAGGGAGAGAGTTTGTATGGAGTTAATACAAAGGAAGAGTTGCTGACAAGAGAGAAACACATCGAACATGAATAACAGTCAAAAGAAAAATAGTGACACAAGGAGAGGATGCAACACATCAGAACAAGAAACATAGAAAGCTACAAGAATAAAATCTAAGCTAAAATAGAGCTTACCGATGGTCAGACATTTTTATCGGTTATCAAAACAAAATGTTTGGTAGTTTGATGAATCTCAACAATTGTATTTCATATTGTATTAGAAATAGTATAGTATGATTATATAAGTTTGTTTCCATCAATTCCAAAGGGAGAGATTGATGACATGTAACTGATTAAATGTTTGATAATGTTAAGTTCAATATAATTGATGCAAAGTGACAAGCAGAAACCTTCAAACAATGCACAATTGGTGAGGTTCAGTGTCTCAACTACCAAATGGGGTCCAAGTGCTCAATACTTATCACAAGTATGGTAAGGACTAGGGGAAATGGTTATCACAACCCAATCACACAAGGTAACCTAATCACTAGGCTATGCCAAGTCCCAAACACCAACAATTGAGAAGTCACTAAGGGGTCTCCTTAACCCAAAAGACAACCAAACCCCATGAGACAACTTGTAAGAGAAGGGGTGGCCTAAAATCACTGATCTAGCCTATTTAGGTCCTATTTCTTTAGTTCCAATGGTTATTTCATTTACAAGAAACCCATAACACTAAGTTGCTTCACAACCTAAGGATTTGGCTTGTAGCCCTTCCTAGAGGGTAATTTGAACATAAGTCAAAATGATTCCAAATGAGGTAATTAATTGGTCAAGGATTTTGATACACTTTAATGTTTTACTAAACATATCCAAGCACCAAGGAGTGGAGGCAAATAGAAGTCACTGCTGTTACAAGTTTTAGACCGGACTAATAGGCCTAATTAAGTCTCCAAATGCACTACAAGTGCTCTTTCTCCTAATCCAATGCAAAAAATAAGCATGGGGGAATGTGTGGACATACAAAATAACTTAGAATCCAAGGTTAGAAGTCTTGGTGAATCCCCAACCAAAAGTTATGATGATTATCCTAAGTCACAGAATGGTGCACACATAGAGATGTACACCTAGGGCTTTGTGTCAAAACCAACTCCCTGTAGAAATGCACCTCTAACCTGCATATTGTGAAATTACATAGAAAAATGTTGAATTCCACCAAGGGGCATCAGATTCCCATGGTGGAATCAGGTCCAAAGATCAAACCCTCTCGGAATCCTGTTTGAAAGCCTACAATCCAGGCAAGCTTGCAAGGAACACTGATATCTCCCAAACTAGGATGAATCAGAACTTGAAACCAATTTCAAATGAAATTAGATTGGATGAAAACCTTTTTGGTCTCAAATTTTCATGTGCACTTGTCTGTACCCATCCGTACAAGATCACTGTCCTCAAGAATCTGTAGAAAATCAGTTTGTTTTATTGATCCAAAATGCCAAGTTACATATCTTACCTTCCACCCGCCTGAAAGAGATATTTGAAGGATTACCCCATTGGTTACAACTGAATTTCAAACTATCTGACTATTGGGGGCTTTGATTACAACTTTTGGCAAGAAGTTGTCAAAGTTGCTAAGCAAATTTGACAACATTTTTGCAATTTTTGCTCTCTAGGAGACCAAACTTGGTCTAAGCCTAATCTAGTGATCCAACATGGATCTAAAACATTAAAACATGAAAATGACTAAAATCATATGATCCTATGCCCATTGACCACTCTTGACCATAGTTAGCTAGGGGCTTATAGTTGTGCCAATCCTGGAACTAGGCCTCACAACTTGGTCTAGGTGCCTGACTAAGATACTTAAACTAACTAGATGTGCTTTGGGAATTATTTAGAGTATTGTTTGTTGATTCTAGAGTAGGTTCTCCTGCACCATACTCCCCTTGAGTTTTAAAACTCAAGTCCCTACTTGAGGGTAACTAGTCCACCGAAGTCCCATGGAGTTTGATTTGGTCTTTAGTCAGCCAAGTAGCATCTATGTTGGGGAACCCCTTCCATTTGACTAAGTACTGCATGTAATTCTTAGTTCTAGTCTGCCTTAATAACTTTGTGTCCAAAATTTCTTCTAACTCCACTGATTTTCTTTGGGGAAGATTTGTGACATAGTCTTCATCTTGGATATTTGTGTCCTCACCCTGCTCATTCATTGAATCTGCTATAGCTTTGCATGGTGTGAGGTCTGCCACATTAAATATTGGGGAGATTTGCAAGGTTGGAGGAAGAGAGATCTCATAGGTGTTCTCACCTATTTTATTAAGTATGTTTCATGGACCTACTTTCTTCATTTGTAGTTTGGAGTATCTACCCTTAGGTAGTCTCTCTTTCCTTAGGAATGCCCAAACCTTGTCTCCCACTTTGAAGTGGACTTCTCTTCTTCTTCTATCAACACTTTCCTTGTACTTCAAACTTGACCTTTGTAACGCTTCTTTTACCTCCTGCTGCACCTTTGTGATGAGTTCTGCTAGTTCTTGGCCTTGTGCACTGACTTTGAAGTCAGATGGGATTTCAATAAGGTCTAATGGTCCCTTGGGATGAAGGCCATATACTGCTTGGAATGGAGTTTTTCCGGTAGATCTGTTGGTACTCCTAAATTTGGAACATATTTGGAGTGACCATGTTAAATTTTTCAGTTAAGCAAAGTAAGTACCCTTGAAAATTTGATGTGAGAAGGCTTAGTTAAAATGCTTGTGAGGGTACCTAGATATTCTCATGAGGTACAAATTAGGAAGAAGGTTTAGTACCTTTCATTTCACATGTGCAGTGGGTTCCAAATCCTAAATTCCAAATCTGACATGTTTAGGGAGTAGTCATTCTGAGGGGATCACCTAAATCTACATTTTGCTAAGGTGTCATTTTGCTGTCCAGGGCCTAGTTTGCTTCTGATTATCTTGCTTCGTGTTGATTTTCATAAGCCACTAGTTTTGGGAATATATTGCATGCATATCAGAGAGCTTATGTTTTTTTTTATCTCAAGTCATTATCAATCCATTTAAGCAATTTGCCAGTCTAATTCTGTTGGCACTTTGCTAAGTTTCCAAAAGTTGTTGAATGCAGATTTCTGAATACCTCATTTTGAAGGCCTGCATCTTTGATCAGATGGATATATATGACATCATGGTGTGTTCCCAGGTATTGTAGGCATGACAATGAACCAATATTTCCAGTTTGTAGATCTCTATGAAATCAGATGACAAGTTTTCTAGAACCATTCCATTGGTGAATAATTCTGATTTCCTGAGTTTTCAAGTACAGAATTGCTAAGTTGTCCACTTTGAGGTCTTGAAAATGTATACCCGATTGAACATTTTGGATAATTGAGCTTTCCCTTGTATTGCAAAGATAAGAGTGTACTCACCTGAGGATTTACAGATTCCTGCCAATCTAGTTATCCACTTTGCCAGAGCCTTTCCATTTCTGATTTATTAAAGTTTCACTGAAAATGTTGAATTCAGAATTAAATCACATACTTTGTGGTTTCCTTATTTTCACCTGGTTTGAGGTCAGACATAATTGAAAGTTGATCTGCATCGTAGACCTAGGAATGAACTCCTTTGAATATTTCTAGATTTTGATCAATCTAGTTGATCACTTTGCTTCGCTGTTTCCAGATTCAGTTTCTACTTTTTCACTGTGTTAAAATTCAGAACAGTGTTCAGATGCTAACATTTGTAGAATTGTATCAGTTGAGAGGTTTTCTTTTAGGGAAAGATAGTTGAGGATTTATGTTCCACATATGACATTGATGTCCAGGTTCTGAGGTCAAGTTTCTGAACTTTCATTTTAGTGACCTTATGAATTCAGTTTCAGAGGTATTTTATTCAGTTTGTAGTGCAAAAAGGAGTTAGGTTTTCAAAATGGTTATTTTAAGGAAATAATAACTTCCCATCTGAATGTTATTTTCAATATCCAATTGTGGGACCACTTTCATTGCATGTGAGTGTACTATCTGACTTGATGGCAACGTTTCAAAATGTGATTTAGTCATTTTGCAATGACCGATCCAAAAGAGATTTGTGGTGTTTCAACATTTGCATTTGCATAATATTCTAGAAGTGCTAGGTTTTATTATTTGCATCTTGCACCGGATGATCAATCTGAAGATGCTCTCTTGCATGCATATTTAGTATGGATGATTGAATTACTTTTCCAAGTAATGGCCCTTCAGAAACCAATCCAGTATTGTTCCGATTGACACTTCTGGCAGGGTTTGCAAATTCTCAGTTGCAGAATACATGAAATCACCCACTTTGCATGTTATTATCTTGAAGCCTGAATCTTTTCAGACTAGTCCGGTTGATGAAAGTTGTTCAGATGTTGGAGAATGGTTTGTCTTCTGTTTCCCATGCTTGCAAGATGTTGTTTTGTCAGTTTTTAGAGCTCATTCTTAGGGCCAGTTGCCATATTATGTGATCGATCTGCATAAATGTTAAAATGATTATGAGGTCCACCGGTTTGTTTTGCATGGTCAAAATTTAGAATGTGAACAAGTGGACAGGAGGTGTTGGGTGCAAAGAAGCTTCCAAATATTGAAAATGACAATCAATCCAATCCATCCAGATAGCTTCTATTCAACATTCTGTCGGAGTGTCCACATGTCAGAATTGTGTTTCAATGCTAGTTGCATTCTCATAAGGATAGCTTACAGCTACAATGTCAGAAGAACTTTCTAGGTATCTTCTATGTTCTAAATGGATGACCACACCATTCTACATGAGTATCCATTAAGGCATGAACAAAGGGGATATGGCCAATATACATAGCAATTTCAAAATTGACTAGAAGCCTACTCGATTGATCAGCACAGCCAATTGGCATGCTTTCACTAAAGATAAACTCTAGCGCATCATTTAGAAGGGAAAATCAAGTATTTTTTAATTCACCATTGCATAGACAATGAAGGAATGATAGTTCTATTTCAAAATTTTTAAATTAAAAAAGGACAAAGACCCCTATTACATAGAGGCTGCGTAGAAACATATTAGAGGGAATCTAATATTTAAAGATATAATTTGCAAAAATTCTATGAAGAAGTTGCTGCCAGCGTGACATAATGAGGAGGAAGACCATGTCTTTTAAAGGTAAAACATCAATGTGAAGAGGTAATGGCAGCCAGGAAAGAAGAAAACTTGCGCAGCATATTGGAGGGCATCTTAAACAATATAAATTGCAAACATTAAATAAGATGAATTAACACGTATATGTCTATGGTTGTCAGTGTATTAAATTGAAGTTTTTTAACATAAAAACTAAGACAAAATGCCAGTTTCAATGCAGTATTTGGGCAATATTTTAAAACATTTGGAAGTGGGCAAAATGAAAACTGCAAATGTATAAACTTGCGCAGCATATTGGGGAGCTTGCTGGCAATCAAAACCACAAAAATCAGTATGGTGACATGTGCAGATAAGGAGGTTGAACAGCAGTTCTTTTTTGATGGTTTTGAAATTATAAAACAAACCTTCATTGCATATGAGACTGTGATAGCACTTGGTGGAGGAATTGGAAAGTTTTAAAGAACAATACCAAGCAGAAGGTAATAACCAAGCATTGTTTATTGCATATAGCTGCCCAGACAGAGAGATTGTGCAAAATCTGAAAAGTGAAGATCAACAAATACAATTTGCAGAGGCATAAAACATTTAAAACATGAATACAAATCACCAAATGAATAAGCATTGTGCAACATATTTGGGAGGCTATGTAATATTTAAAATTCAAAACAATTGGATAGAAATTGCTCACACCAGAACCAGATAGAGAGCCCACGAAGCAAGGGAAGTGTTTTATGATTTCTCTAATATTTGAAGGCTTGCATCCTGCGTACTATTTGTAGGAGGGACTATTTTAATTTGTTTGAAATTGGCAAGTGTGAACCCATAGGGAGTGGTGCCTTGACCTCTGGAGGATATTGGTGGTCCTCATTTGTAATAAAAGAATGCAGTTAGTGAGCAGCATCAGCAGAGAGGTTGTTTAAAAACTCAGAAATCTTAAAATGTAAAAATGGATTATCCCATATGGCTTGTGCGGTGGCTATTTTTAGTCTTTATATACAAAAACACATAGTATTTGAAATAAGTAAGAGAGCCCAGAGGCTCTTGGCGGGCCCTTGAGGGCTGGAAGAATGAATGCATAGGCAGACCCCTAAATTTTAAGCCAAATTTCAAAAATGACTTTAAACATTGAAACTCATTATACCACATTCATGCCATGGCAAAATTTCAAGATTTTTATATGTAGAAATGAAAACATGTTAATTTGAAGAAAGGTGAGGAGGCTCTCCACGTGCGCACCCAGTCATTTGACGCCTCGATTTCCATGCCCAAAAATGAAGGAAATTTTTTTTGACGAAAATGACACGTGACATCCGGTCGCACAGTTAGGAGAAAGATTGCAAGTAACCGCCAGGATTCAGAGACTTGGCAACTGATTGCTAGCGGTTAGTCATGCAGTCGGGAGATGCCAAAGATAGCCACTGAGACTTGGTGACTGACCACTAGCGGTTAGTCGCAAAGTAGCCAGATGCCGGAGATGACTGTCGTGACGAGGAGGTAACCGCCGATCGCATGGTCGCCAGATGGGAGTTAGCCACCAGATGCTAGTCGCCAGGTCACGAGAAGTTCGTAGTTAAGTTGAAAATTTCTGGAGACATGGAGACTATGGTTGGTCACGTGGTCGCCAAAGGTTGATAGATGAGTTAAAAATTTTGTGAGACTCAGAGACAAAGAAGAAAAAGGTAACCAGGGTTAAAGGCATAGTTGAAAACTAGTTTAGAGCAGCCTGTCCACATATGCCACATGTCAAAATCTGGTGGCATCTGGGCTTAATATGCAGAAAATAAAGATTTCAAAATGATTTGAATGATGTGCAAATTTTAAAGGGTAAAATGCATAGTTTGCAAAAGTATTTTATTTCAAATATTGAAAAATGCATTCCGAGAGATGTTTGAAGATAGTTGAAGTCAAAGGTTTTTGCAGATAAGATCAGATTTGGGGATATGAAATAAAGATTAGATTTGTACAGAATGGAACAAATATATTTATTTGATTTCAAGACTTGACAAATGAACTTACGGGAAGAAATTTATCAGAGGATAAATCAGATTTTCAAAGGAAAATAATATCACATTTCAAGGATATTTTGCAAAAGGGATGATCAGATTGAAAGGAGACTTTCTAGTGGAAGAATAAAGGAGATTTGCAAAGGATGAATTCAGACATTAAAAAGACAAGTGGAGCCAGGCATTAATGAAATATGTCAGATATTGAAAGACTTTGAAAATAGGAAAGAATCAGATTTTAGAGATCATCGATGATAACAGATTCAAGGGATAAAAGGTAAAGTGAGTTTCAGATATTTTTAGAGGAATGAGAGCAGATCAAATTTGAGAGAAGGACAGTTGTTTGCCAGACATAGTTTTTAGGGTTTCTTCTCTTCTATATCTTTATTCTTTTCTCAGTTGAAAAGGGGTTCCTCTCCTCTACTCTATTTTTGGGGTTTTCCCTATAGGAGTTCAGAACAGGTCCCAATGATTGTTGAATATATTACTGTGATGTAAATTCCTCTTCTAGTCTCAGTCTTTTAAGCTTCTTGTTTGGATATGTTGTGACAGATTTTGTTAAAGAAATACAGTGTATTTGCTCCTCTTTCATATTTTCTTGTCTCTTTATACTCTGTTTATGCTCTAGTATGGTTTATTTATCAGGCATTCAAAACATACCTGCTATAAGATAGTGTGTTTGATTTCCTATGAGTTCCTTTCAAGGAGAGGACTAAGTTTCATAAGCAATTTTAGAGAGCAAAGCATTTTGTAAGGATTTGATGTAGTGGTATGAATCTGAGAGGATAGTTTGTAAGGCATTCTATCTCAATTGCATGTAGTTTTTAAGGCACTCTACAGTATGTTCATTAGTTTATCTCTGTTGTTTCATGTTTTCATTAACTCTTTGCCCAAGGATAGGCACTGGTTAGGGTTTACTATTCATTTTTTATTCAATCATCAAGCATAAAACAAATATTCAAGTATATCTCTGTTACTAAGTGCATACCTATTGAAAAAGAACTATGTTAAAGTAATACAGTTCATATTGCTAATTCCTTAGAGAGTGAATCAAAAGGTTAACCTTCCTTGAGTTTGAACTCAAAAAAAGATGAAGGATAAACATCCTTATGCCAGTGTTATTTGTTATTACAGTCATAGTATTCCCTGTCAAGCTTTGTTTCGGAATTGTTTCCAGTCATTTGAAGAGTGGTATCTTATTGATATAATCAAAAATATAATAACATAGCAGTGAAGACCCTATCCACCATTTGAAGTTTACTTGAAACACAGTGAACTATCTAGGTAATACCTGCCTGAGTCTGTGGAGCTCAAAAATGAAGGAGGTGATAATAGATATCCCCAGTGTTATCAAATACCTCAGCAATTAGCCTTTCTCTTTCCTAAAGGGAGTTTGCATTCAAGTATAATCAGTATACTGTCATCATTAGGTAAATGTTGCAAGAAAAAGAGTTAACAAATTGGCGACTTTGCTGGGGAATAGAAGTGATTAAGTTAGTATAAGTAAGTTATAGCCCTTCTTTGCTAAAATATCCCAGAGTTTGGTTATAGAGTCATTATTTGTAAAAACATATTCCTCAAGCTCTTGAAAAGTGAGTCAAGCCTATTTGTCTGTCATTGCAAAGTATTTGAAAGTCCAAAGCTATTGAAGAAATGTTTACACAATCTCACTACTGGTGAGTGGCGACTTTGAGCTTTGATTTGCACCAGTGTGCACATTAAAGAAAGATTACAAACAAGGTGGGCTTGCAGTGACAGTAACAACAGATATTTCACATGTTTTGAAGCTGGTTTAAAGGTGTTTTCAAAGCACACATGTTTTGCAACAGCTCAAGTACATCCAGGTATTTCATAAATTTTTAATAATTTTCCTTATCAAGTGATTATAGCACTAAATAAAAAAGGAATAAGATGTAAAATAAGTTTACATGTTTCAAGTTTTACTTGCATTTTTGCAAAATTTGAAGGAAATGTGTAAGAGTGGCAGTTTGTAATCTTTTTCAACTGCTAAGATGTCATATTTTTATGATTGGAGGGGTAGTAATTTGTTTGGGGTAATCAGTTTTGAAGGTATCCCTGGATACCCAAACCATATTCCATCAAGGGTTAGGGAATGTTTACCAAAGTTTACTGGTTGTGATGAACAGTCAACTGAATAATATTTAGAAAAATTTTCTGATTTGGTAGACAATCATAATATCTCACATGAGGATGTATTGATGAAACTTTTTGTAATATCCTTAGTTGATATTGCAAGAGAATGGTTTAAAGACCTACCTCATGGCTCAATAGAATCCATGGAAGCATTAGAGGCTTGTTTTATTAAAAGGTTTAGTGATCTTGAGCAGCTTAGTGACATAGAGCAATATAATGAAGAAGAACACAATCATGAGCAAGACATATCTAAATTAAAAGATCCTATATCAAAGTTTGTTCTTATACAAGCAGAGACAACTATGTTGAGGTAGAAGCTTCAAGAAAAGGTGGTATTACTTTTACAAGAACACATGAACAGAGAGGAAGGAGAATCACCAAATGATTTTTACATAAGATTTGTTGATAAGGTAAAAGGCTACGACATCATTTTTTGTCCTCTGGATCTTGTATGGGCAGATTTATTTGTTGATCTTTGTTTTCTCCATACATGTAATTTACCAATTTCTCTGAGGGCATAGTTTTTTCAGCAAGTTATAGAATGGATAAAGGGTTTAGAAGATGCTTCTTCTAAAGACATATATGATGTTGAGAGTAATGATCTTGAATCTGAAAATTTTGAGATTCTTGAAGAATCTAATGGTAAATTTGACAGTGAATCTGAATTTAATGATATTGAAAGTGATAAAGATGAATATATGTTTAGTGATGATGAAGAGTCTACTACTGGTGAAGATATTGCTGACTATGATATTGATACAAAGCTTTATGAACAACAAGAAAATGAGAAAGATATATGCAACCAGAAAGAAGATGATTATGATGCAGACATGAGTGTTTGTAGTGAGGACCTTACACAAACTGATACATTTTCAGAGGCTTCACTACAAGACTCCAACAAAGAAGAAATTTGCAGCATCATGCAAGAAGATAGTATGGAGATAAATGAAGAAGACGACTGTTGTTCCCTTCACAGTGAACAAATTGCAGAGATTTTATCTTTTGAGTATCTTAGATATTCAAGAAATGGAAGCTTTGAACTTTCATGTCCAACACATATTGATTTTGACAAGGAAAATGAATCAGTGCATTCTGATTTGGACATATGTGATACTGTTTCTTCTTGCACTCCTTCTTCATTAGGGTACAAAAGATGTCAGTTTGATTTAATAGATGATGATGTTTTCAGTGTGGTTTCAAATTCAGTAGATGTGGAAATTCCAAGTATTGAAGTGAGTATTGATTTAGAGAATAGTGTGGAATTTTAATCTTGTCTTGAATCTAAGTCCGCCTTTGAACTATTTAATAGTGGTCAATTAGTGGCTCAAGTTTCAAAGGAAGAAATTAAATGTGCTGGTATTTTCCCTCCCACCCACCACTTTTCTTTGAGTTTGTTTGATGATGATAAGCTGCAAGGTGCTCCTATTTTTGATGAATGTCCTAAGTTTGATGATCATTTTCCAAGTGATGAGGCCTCTCAGGTTTTGCATAGAGATCAAGGTATGTTTTCTTTTGAGAGGCAAATGATGGATGTGAATGGGCCTAATGATGCTTTCCCAAGCAGTATGATAGAGATTGAGTATCCCTCCTTTCAGTTGAATGGTGAGTTTTTTAGTTATGGTTTACAAATGAAAGAGGATAAATGTCACAGATATCAAAGTATGTTCTTATCTAACGAATGTGACATATATGTGCCACACAATTTTTATCATGATAATCTGCCTAATATTTATGGAAGCTCATATGAAGAATTTGCAGATTTGTTGTCATATGATGAGTTGATACAGGATGATAGTGGATTGGACCAGACAGATAAGAGTGGTACTGTTATCATATTCTTGAAACATGGGGCAGAGAACTTTGCGTTTGACAGAGGTAAGAGTTGATCTCAATTTTGGGGTTTTGGGCCTCTTGTAGATAATATACATATTGTATAGTCACTTTCCATTTCAGTTGTGTGTTTTCTTTTAGTAGGAGGTTTCCCGATTTTTTGAAAAGTTTTGAGAGGTGAAGGTTGAGAAAGAGAAAGGAAAAGGGTAAAATCTGATTTGAAGTTTTGGGGTGGTCTGCTACTCCAGAGATCTGTGGTTCTCGGTATAAACTTGTGTTTAAACCATCCTCAGTCAGAGCCACTATTGGTACTCCCAAATTTAGAACAAATTTGGAGTGACCATGTTAAATTTTTCAATTAAGCAAAGTACCCTTGAAAATTTGGTGTGAGAAGGCTCAGTTAAAATGCTTGGGAGGGTACCCGGATGATTTTCATGAGGTACAAATTGGGAAGAAGGTTCAGTACCTTTCATTTCACATGTGTAGTGGGTTCCAACTCCTAAATTCCAAATCTGACATGTTTAGGGAGTAGTCATTCTGAGGGGATAACCTAAATTTGCATTTTGCTAAGGTGTCATTTTGCTGTCTGGGGCCTAGTTTGCTTCTGATTATCTTTCTCCCTGTTGAGTTTCATAAGCCATTGGTTTTGAAAATATATTGCATGCATATCAAAGAGCTTATATTTTTGATCTTAGGTCATTATCAATCCATTTGAGCAATTTTCCAGTCTGATTTTGTTGGCACTTTGTTAAGTTTCCAAACATTGTTGAATGCAGATTTATGAATACCTCATTTTGAAGGCCTGCATCTTTGATCAGATGGATAGATATGACATCATCATGTGTTCCCGGGTATTGTAGGAATGAAAATGAACCAATACTTCCAGTTTGCAAATCCCTATGAAATCAGATGACAAGTTTTCTAGAACCATTCCATTGGTGAATAATTCTGATTTCCTGAGTTTTCAAGTACATAATTGCTAAGCTGTCCACTTTGAGGTCTTGAAAATGTATACCCGGGTGAACATTTTGGATAATTGAGATTTCCCTTGTATTGCAAACATAAGAGTGTAATCACCTGAGGATTTACAAATTCTTGCCAATCCAGTTATCCACTTTGCCAGAGCCTTTCCATTTCTGATTTATTAAAGTTTCACTGAAAATGTTGAATTCAAAATTAAATCACATACTTTGTGGTTTCCTTATTTTCACCTAGTTTGAGGTCAGACATAATTGAAAGTTGATCTCCATTGTAGACCTAGGAATGAACTCCTTTGAAGATTTCCAGATTTTGATCAATCCAGTTGATCACTTTGCTTCGCTGTTTCCAGATTTAGTTTCTACTTTTTCACTGTGTTAAAATTCAGAACAGTGTTAAGACGCTAACATTTGCAGATTTGTATCAGTTGAGAGGTTTTCTTTTAGGGCAAGATAGTTGAGGATTTATGTTCCGCGTATGACATTGATGTCTAGTTTTAGAGGTCAAGTTTCTAAACTTTCATTTTAGTGGCCTTATGAATTCAGTTTCAAAGGTATTTTATTCAGTTTGCAGTGCAGAAAAGAGTTAGGTTTGCAAAATGGTCATTTTAAGGAAATAATAACTTCCCGTCTGAATGTTATTTTCAAGATCCAATTGTGGGACCACTTTCATTGCATGTGAGTGTACTATCTGACTTGATGGCAAAGTTTCAGAATGTGATTTAGTCATTTTGCAATGACCGATCCAAAAGAGATTTGTGGCGTTTCAACATTTGCATTTGCATAATATTCTGGAAGTGCTAGGTTTGATTATTTGCACCTTGCACTGGATGATCAATCTAAAGATGCTCTCTTGCATGCATATTCAATATGGATGATTGAATTACTTTTCCAAGTAATGGCCCTTCAAAAACCAATCCAGTATTGTTCCGATTAACACTTCTGGCAGGGTTTGCAAATTCTCAGTTGCAGAATACATGAAATCACCCACTTTGCATGTTATTATCTTGAAGCCTGAATCTTTTCAGACTAGTCCAGTTGATGAAAGTTGTTCAAATTTTGGAGAAGGGTTTGTCTTCTGTTTCCCATGCTTGCAAGATTTTGTTTTGTCAATTTTTAGAGCTCATTCTTAGCGCCAGTTGCCATATTATGTGATCGATCTGCATAAATGTTAAAATGATTATGAGGTCCACCAGTTTGTTTTGTATGGTCAAAATTTAGAATGTGAACAAGTGGACAGGAGGCGTCGGGTGCAAAGAAGCTTCCAAATATTGAAAATGACGATCAATCCAATCCATCCAGATAGCTTCTATTCAACATTCTGTCGGAGGGTCCACATGTCAGAATTGTGTTTCAATGCCAGTTGCATTCTCATAAGGATAGCTTACAACTACAATGTCAGAAGAACTTTTTAGGTATCTTCTATGTTCTAAATGGATGACCACACCATTCTACATGAGTATCCATTAAGGCATGGACAAAGGGGATATGGCCAATATACATAGCAATTTTGAAATTGACTGGAAGCCTACTCGATTGATCAACATAGCCAATTGGCATGTTTTCACTAAAGATAAACTCCAACACATCATTTAGAAGGGAAAATAAAGTATTTTTTAATTCACCATTGCACAGACAATGAAGGAATGATAGTTCTGTTTTGAAAGTTTTAAATTAAAAAAGGACAAAGACCCCTATTACATAGAGGCTGCGTAGAAACATATTAGAGGGAATCTAATATTTAAAGATATAATTTGCAAACATTCTATGAAGAAGTTGCTACCAACGTGACATAATGAGGAGGAAGACCATGTCTTTTAAAGGTAAAACATCAATGTGAAGAGGTAATGGCAGCCAGGAAAGAAGAAAACTTGTGCAGCATATTGGAGGGCATTTTAAACAATATAGATTGCAAACATTAAATAAGATGAATCAGCGCGGATATGTCTATGGTTGTCAGTGTATTAAATTGAAGTTTTTTGACATAAAAACTAAGACAGAATGCCAGTTTCAACGTAGTATTTGGGCAATGTTTTAAAACATTTGGAAGTGGGCAAAATGAAAACTGCAAATGTATAAACTTGAGCAGCATACTGGGGAGGTTGCTGGCAATCAAAACCACAAAAATTAGTATGGTGTCATGCGCATATAAGGAGGTTGAACAACAGTGCTTTTTTGATGGTTTTGAAATTATAAAACAAACCTTCATTGCATATGGGACTGTGATAGCACTTGGTGGAGGAATTGGAAAGTTTTAAAGAACAACACCAAGAAGAAGGTAATAACCAAGCATTGTTTATTGGATATAGCTGCCCAAACAGAGAGATTGCGCAGAATCTGAAAAGTGAAGATCAACAAATACAAATTGTAGAGGCATAAAAAATTTAAAACATGAATACAAATCACCAAATGAATAAACATTGCGCAACATATTTGGGAGGCTATGTAATATTTTAAATTCAAAACAATTGCTCATGCCAGAACCAGATAGAGAGCCCACGAAGCAAGGGAAGTCTTTTATGATTTGTTTAATATTTGAAGGCTGGCAGCCTGCGTACTATTTTGAGGAGGGACTATTTTAATTTGTTTGAAATTGGCAAGTGTGAACCCATAGGGAGTGGCACCTTGACCTCTGGAGGACATTGGTGGTCCTCATTTGTAATAAAAGAATGTAGTTAGTGAGCAGCATCAACAGAGAGGTTGTTTAAAAACTCAGAAATCTTAAAATGTAAAAGTGGATTATGCCATATGGCTTGTGCAGTGGCTATTTTTAGTCTTTATATACAAAAACGCATAGTATTTGAAATAATTAAGAGAGCCCAGAGGCTCTTGGTGGGCCCTTGAGGGCTAGAAGAATGAATGCATAGGCATACCCCTAAATTTTAAGCCAAATTTTGATAATGAATTTAAAACATTGAAACTCATTATCCCACATTCATGCCATGGCAGAATTTCAAGATGTTTATATGCAGAAATGCAAACATGTTAATTTGAAGAAAGGTGAGGAGGCTCTCCACGCGCGCACCTAGTCATCTGATGCCTCGATTTCCATGCCCAAAAATGAAGGAAAACAAATTTTGACAAAAATGACATGTGGCATCCGGTCGTGTAGTCGGGAGAAAGATTGCAAGTAACCGCCAGGATTTAGAGACTTGGCGACTGACCACTAGCAGTTAGTCACGCAGTCGGGAGATGCCAAAGATAGCCGCTGAGACTTGGCAACTAACCGCTAGCGGTTAGTCATGAAGTAACTAGATGCCAGAGATGACTGCCATGACGAGGAGGTAACCATCGGTGACGTGGTCACTAGATGGGAGTTAGCCACCAGATGCTAGTTGCCGGTTCATGAGAAGTTCATAGTTAAGTTGAAAATTTTTCTAGACATGGAGACTGTGGTTGGTTGCGTGGTCACCAAAGGTTGATAGATGAGTTAAAAATTTCACGAGACTCAGAGACAAAGAAGAAAAAGGTAACCAGGGTTTAAGGCACAGTTGAAAACCAATTTAGAGAAGCTAGTCCACATATGCCACATGTCAAAATCTAGTGGCATCTGGGCTTAATATGCAGAAAATAAAGATTTCAAAATGATTTAAATGATGTGCAAATTTTAAAGGGTAAAATGCATAGTTTGCAAAAGTATTTTATTTAAAATATTGAAAAATGCATTCCGAGAGATGTTTGAAGACAGTTGAAGTTAGAGGTTTTTGCAGATAAGATCAAATTTGGGGATATGATATAAAGATTAGATTTGCATAGAATGGAACAAATATATTTATTTGATTTCAAGACTTGACAGATGAACTTACGGGAAGATATTTATCAGAGGATAAATCAGATTTTCAAAGGAAAATAATATCAGATTTCAAGGATATTTTGCAAAAGGGATGATCAGATTGAAAGGAGACTTTTTAGTGGAAGAATAAAGGAGATTTAAAAAAGATGAATTCAGACATTGAAAAGACAAGTGGAGCCAGGCATTAATGAAATATGTCAGATATTGAAAGAATTTGAAAATAGGAAAGAATCAGATTTTAGAGATCACCGATGATAACAGATTCAAAGGATAAAAGGTAAAGTGAGTTTCAGATATTTTTAGAGGAATGAGAGAAAATCAGATTTGAGAGAAGGACAGGTGTTTTCCAGACATCATTTTTAGGGTTTATTCTCTTCTATATCTTTCTTCTTTTCTCAGTTGAAAAGGGGTTCCTCTCCTCTGCTATGTTTTTGGGGTTTTCCCTGTAGGAGTTCAGAATAGGTCCCAATGATTATTGAATATATTATTGTGATGTAAATTCCTCTTCTGGTCTCAGTCTTTTAAGCTTCTTTTCTGGATATGTTATAATAGATTTTGTTAATGAAATACAGTGTATTTTCTCCTCTTTCATATTTTCTTGTCTCTTTATACTCTGTTTGTGCTCTAGTATGGTTTGTTTGTCAGGTATTCAAAACATACCTGCTATAAGATAGTGTGTCTAATTTCCTATGAGTTCCTTTCAAGGAGAGGACTAAGTTTCATAAGCAATTTCAGAGAGTAAAGCATTTTGTAAGGATTTGATGCAGTGGTATGAATCTGAGAGGATAGTTTGTAAGGCATTCTATCTCAATTTCATGTAGTTTTTAAGGCACTCTACAATATCTTCATTAGTTTATCTCTATTGTTTCATGTTTTCATTGACTCTTTTCCCAAGGATAGGCACTAGTTAGGGTTTACTATTCATTTCTTATTCAATCATCAAGCATAAAACAAATATTCAAGTATATCTCTGTTACTAAGTGCATACCTATTGAAAAAGAACTGTGTTAAAGTAATACAGTTCATATTACTGATTGCTGAGAGAGTGAATCAAAAGGTTAACCTTCCTGGAGTTTGAACTTAGAAAAATAAGAAGGATAAACATCGTTATGCCACTGTTATTTGTTATTACAGTCATAGTATTCCCTGTCAAGCTTTGTTTCAGAATTGTTTCCAGTCATTTGAAGAGTGGTATCTTATTGATATAATCAGAAATATAATAACATAGCAGTGAAGACCCTATCCACCATTTGAAGTTTACTTGAAACACAGTGAACTATCTAGGTAATACCTGCCTGAGTCTAAGGAGCTCAAAAATGAAGGAGGTGATAATAGATATCCCCAGTGTTATCAAATACCTCAGTAATTAGCCTTTCTCTTTCCTAAAGGGAGTTTGCATTCAAGTATAATCAGTATACTGTCATCATTAGGTAAATGTTGCAAGAAAAAGTGTTAACAAGATCTATTCAAGGAGTCATTAAATGCAAACTCAGCCTGTGGTAGGAGTGTATCACAAGTTTGAGAATATTGTTTGGTTAGGCATCTTAGGAGATTGCCTAGGGATCTATTTACTACCTCAGTCTACCCATCTATTTGTGGGTGATAGGCAGAGCTATAGATGAGGTTTGTTCCCAACTTCTTGAAGAGTGTCCTCAAAAAATATCCTTGGAACTTTACATCCCTATCAAATACAATTGTCTGAGGTAAGCCATGAATTCTGACTACTTCTTTGAAGAAGAGATTGGAAATGTGAGATGCATCATCTGTGCTTTTGCATTGTAAAAAATGAACCATTTTGCTGAACCTATCCACTATGACAAAAACATTATCAAATCCTTGCTTGGTTTTAGGCAGTCCCATTACAAAATCCATTGAGATAGATTCCCATGGTCTTGAAGGGATTGGTAAGGGTTGGTAGAGCCCTTGATTTGTTGTCATTCCTTTAGCTTGCTGGCAGATTATGCAAGTCTCAATAAAATTCTTGATATCATTGTTCAACTTAGACCAAAAATAACTCCTTTTCACCATGTCTTTTGTCTTATCTATGCCAAAGTGACCTCCTAGGCCACCACAATGCTTCTCCCTTATTATGTTTGTCCTCATTGAGCACTTTGGTATGCATAGTTGTGCTCCCTTGAATAGAAGTCCAGTCTGAATCAGATATTCAGAAAATTCAGTGTGGTATCTGCCAACCATCTTTGTGCAAATCTGATATATCTATGCAAAATCAGGGTCATCTAGGTACAAGTGTTTGAGGGACTCAATTCCCACACTTTGTAATTGAAATTCTTCAACTAGACCAATCCTCCTCATAAGGGCATCAAAAAATTTGTTTGCTACACCCTTTTTATGCTTAATGTTGAAGGTATAGGCTTGCAACTGCTCCACCCATTTCAGATGTCTGACAGAGAGTTTCTCTTGAGAATTTAAAAAGCTTAATGCATGGTTGTCAGTGTACACTACAAACTCTTTTGGTATCAAATAGTGCCTCCATTTCTTGAGGGCTTGGACCATGGCATAGAGCTCTAGGTCATATGTAGAGTACTTTCTTTAGGCTTCATTCAATGTCTTTGAGAAGAAAGCAATTGCCTTGCCTTCTTGGCTTAGGACTGCTCCTATAGCCAAATTGCTTGCATCTATCTCCACAGTGAAGAATTTGTTGAAATCAGGGAGGACCAAGATAGGGTATTGGGACACCCTATTCTTCAAGTATTGGAATGCATCATTGGCTTCCTTTGTCCACATAAACTTAGTCTTCTTTCCACCTTTAATAGTTCCAAGCATTGGTGCACACACATGACTGAAAATTTTGACAAATTTCCTATAGAAAGTTGCAAGTCCATGGAAGCTTCTTACATCACCTTGGTTCTTTGGAGGAGGCCAATTAATGATTGCTTCTACCTTCTCAGGTTCCATCTTGAGGGTACCTTGTGAGATCACAAATCCTAGGAATACTAGTTCCTTCCTCATAAACATGCATGTTTCCAAGTTGATTACCAACTTGTGCTGATGAAGTCTTCTTAGTACCTATTCCACATGATCAAGATGGTCTTCATTGCTATGACTGAATATTAGTTTGTCATCAAGGTAAATAATAAATTTTTTTCCAATAAAATCAATGAATATCTCATTGATAAGCCTCATCAAAGTGCTAGGGGCATTGCTTAAGCCAAAGGGCATTACTAACCATTCAAACAAACCTTCAGTAGTCTTGAATGCTATTTTCCATTCATCTCCTGGTTTGATTCTAATTTGATGGTAGCCAGATTTTAAGTCTATCTTGGTGAAGTAGCAATCACCTCCTAGTTGATCCAATAGGTCCTCAATCCTTGGCATGGGAAACCTATATCTTATTTTGATCTTGTCTAGGGCCCTACTGTCCGTGCATAACTGTAATGCCCTAAAATTTCAAGGCAAATTTTGGGTGCAAAATCACTCACAATTTTTTTTTTTTTTTTTACATATGTTTACATTTATCTTACAACCTTTATCATGATCGTATGACTTTGTTTTAAAAATTAAAGTCTTCATTGATTAAAAAAAACT
>MU223621.1:2837852-2864912 GCA_018584345.1 Thuja plicata
AAAAATGCCAAAAATGATTAGGAGTGTTCTTAGATCTCTTATTAGAACCCATTTGTAAAATCCTATCTAAATTTCATATTTTTAAATACATACTTAACAAGGTATCTCAAAAAGAAACATATATTTACTTTCAATCAAGTTTGCTAATGAAACATAAGAGTATTTCCATTTTAAATAACCCATCTATAACTATTAGCCTATCTAATCTTATATTAAGGGAATAAGTTTGCACCAATTAGGTTTATTTTAGTCATACAAGTGGTGAGGTCTTATAAACACACCAATTCCATCTAGCAATCATTATTCCATCAAATAAAATTTCAACATAATATTTCAAATTAGTTTATGCAAGAGGTATCTATCTTCTCGTACTAGTTGATCATAAGGATTGTTTAATTATCATCCTAGAATAAATTGGATTTTTATTTTATTGAGACTTTTCAATAGAGAGAGAGAGAGAGAGAGAGAGAGAGAGACGAAATAAGAATTTTACCAATGAAATAACCACACAACCACTTATTCAAACCTACCTAATCTAGATGTATTTGAAATTTAAATAACATTGGTACTTAAGGAGGCGGGGTCTTACAATAACCTCCATTTGCCATCTTTTTTAGGGGCCAAGAGTAATGGTACTACACATGGACTGAGACTCTTTTGAATGAGTCCTCTTTCCAACAATTCAGTAACTTGTTTTGCAATCTCTGCATGCTACAGGGGTGTCATTTTGTATGGTGCCTTATTAGGTAGGGATGAGCCTATTATAAGGTCAATTTGATGAGTGATATCCCTAATGGGAGGGAGGCTAGTGGGCAGGTCACTAATAGTTACATCTTTATACTTTTGCAGTAGCTCCATGGCTTCTTTTGGTACAGTTTCTTTTTGATCAGACCTGTTGTTATCCTTGGGCTTTGAGATTAAGAGAAAGGGTTCAATATCAGGTTCCTTCAAGGTTTTCAACATCTCTTTTTCCCCCATGATAATCACAGTGGGTTCTTTTACAGATTTGTTATCCAGCAGGGGCTTCATAGTAAAGGTCTACCCATGTTTAGTGATGGAGTAGGTGTTCTTCCTACAATGGTGTATGGAATCTACATCAAATTACTAGGGCCTACCTAGAAGGATGTGTGAGGCATCCATTTCAACCACATCACAAAGAAATTTGTCTTTAAAATCTGTAATTGAGAATTCTATCCATGCTTGTTCTATTACTAGAATTTGTTGGCCTCTTGTTAACCATGAAACATGATAGGGGAAAGGGTGTGGCTTTTTAGAGAGGTTTAAATTTTGAACCATTTCACAAGATACAAGATTTTTAGTTGAACCAAAATCTATAAGTAGATTGCATACCTTTCCATGACATTTGATTTTTGTTCTGAAGAGATTTTTCCTTTGTGGAGGTTCTTGGGTGTGTGGCACTTGAAGGAAGACCTGCCTCATCATCAAGCATACTCCTTCCTTTGGTTCCAAGTCTCTAGCATCAGCATTGTCTTGTTGTTTATCTTCTTGGACAAGTTGTGCTCTCCTCTCCCCTTGGTTTTTGTTGTGTCTCTTCTCAGGGAATCTTCCTGCATGGTGTCCCATTTGATTGCAATAGTAACATTTCAATGGTCCATTACCTCTTCTTGGTTTTTTCCTTCCCCTATTGAAGGTCCTCCTTCCTCTATAGTTTCCTCTTGAATTAGAGTCACTATTTTCTTTGTCTCATTGGTCAGGGGTTCTGCTATTGTTGCCACTATTCTATCCCTTGTTCCAAGAGTTTCCTTTGCCTCTAAAGTTCTTCCCATTATCATTATTCTTCCCTTTGCCAAAATCCTATTTTTTTTTCCATTTCTCCTCTACCTTAAGTGCCATTTGATAACACTTATTGATTGTGGTAGGGAAGTGTAGGCTTAGTTATTCTTGAATGGACACCTTCAATCCATTCATGTATCTTGCTAGTTTTTCTTCCTCATCTTCTACCACATTGGTCTTCATACATAGTTTTAATAACTCCTCAGTGTATGAGCCTACATCCATGTCCTTTTGTTTTAAACCTTGCTTCCTCCTATGGAGTTGTATCCCATAGTCCTCCAGTACATATGTCTCTTTGATCAGGGCTATCATCCTATTCCATGAGTTGATCATGCTCTTTCCATTCTTCACCCTCTCTGTTTGGATGAAATTCCACCAAGTTAGGGCTGTCCCCTTTAACTTGGATCTTTCCACCTTTACTCTTTTCTTTTTAGGGATGTCCTCACATTCAAAGAATGTTGTTAAAGCTTCTATCCAATCCAAGGCTAAGTCTGCATTCATCTTGCCATTGAAGAATGGAAAATCTATCTTTTCCTCCATGGTTCTCCTCCCCATGGAATTTAAGGCATCTATGAAGGGCCTTTGGTCTATAGGGATGTGTTGATCAGAGTCATTCTCCTCTTCTTCACTCTCCTCTTCATTCTCAGACCCATCTTCTTTGTTCTTGTCAAGCTTCTTCTCAAGCTCTTGAAGCCTCTTGGTTAAGGCTGTGTTTGTAGCCCTTTTCTCTCTCACCATCTTTGCTAACTCACTATTTGTGACCCTTGTAGGGATCTCTTCATCTTTAGGAGTAGACATAGCTCTGTTACCACTTGATGCAAAGTGACAAGCAAAAACCTTCAAATAGTGCACAATTGGTGAGGTTTAGTGTCTCAACTACCCAAATGGGGTCCAAGTGCTCAATAATTATCACAAGTATGGTAATGAATAGGGGAAATGGTTATCACAACCCAAGCACCCAAGGCAACCTAATCACTAGGATATGCCAAGTCCCAAACACCAACAATTGAGAAGTCACTAAGGGGTCTCCTTAACCCAAAAGACAACCAAACCCCATGAGACAAATTATAAGACTAGGGGTGGCCTACAATCACTGATATGGCCTATTCAGGTCCTATTTCTTTAGTTCCAATGGTTCTTTCATTTACAAGAAACCCATAACACTAAGTTGCTTCACAACCTAAGGATTTGGCTTGTAGCCCTTCCTAGAGGGTAATTTGAAGATAAGTCAAAATTATTCCAAATGAGGTATTGAATTGGTCAGAGATTATGATACCCTTTAAGGTTTTACTAAACATATCCAAGCACCAAGGAGTGGAGGCAAACATAAGTCATTGCTATTACAAGTTTTAGACCGGACTAATAGGCCTAATTAGGTCTCCAAATGCACTACAAGTGCTCTTTCTCCTAAGCCAATGCAGAAAATAAGAATGGGGGCATGTGTGGACATATAAAAGAACTTAGAATCCAAGGTTAGAAGTCTTGGTGAATCCCCCACCAAAAGTTATGATGACTGTCCTAAGTCACATAATGGTGCACACATAGAGATGTACACCTAGGGATTTGTGGCAAAACCAACTCCCTACAGAACTCCACCTCTAACCTGCATATTGTGAAAGTAAATAGACAAAGGTTGAATTCCACCAAGGGGCATCAGATTCCCATGGTGGAATCGGGTCCAAAGATCAAACCCTCTTGGAATTATGTTTGAAAGCCTACAATCAAGGCAAACCCACAAGAAGCACTGATATCTCCCAAACTAGGATGAATCAGAACTTGAAACCAATTTCATATGAAAGTAGATTGGATGAAAACCTTTTTGGTCTCAAAGTTTCATGTGCACTAGTCTATACCCATCTGTACAAGATCACTATCCTCGAGAATCTGCTAAAAATTAGTTTGTTTTATTGATCCAAAATGCCAAGTTATCGACACATGCTAATACTGATGCTCAACACCAATTGTGCATATCAATTATTTGCTCAGTTCTTGTCTCAGATCTATCCTAATGCATCTTAAATTATGTAGATATGAACATTTATATATCTTATGTCAGGAACTGGTGTAAAATATAGCTTTAGAGAAAATAGTTCCTTACATACCTTCATTATTTAATTGGAAGTAGTGTGATCACCTGATCCATTGGATTGGGTGATCTCAGCTTCACTGGTTCCACTACTACTTGCTTCTTCTTTCTTTCTCCATGTCAAATTCATCTGATTCATTATCTACTCATCAGAAGGTGCAAGGGCTCTGTTCCTGCAATCTCTCCTAGTATGACCGATCTTGTGACAACTATAACAGACCAAACTTACATTCATCCAACTCTTGGATTTACCTCTAAAGTATGTCATTATACAATTTTTTGCAATATGACCATATTCACCAAAATAATGACAACTATGCCTTGTATTGTAATCTGAATTGAATGTGTTACCTTTCCTTGGTGCATTGCCTTGTTTCTTGGATTTCCACCTATATTTTGCATTAGATTTGCAATCTTGGGTTCTATGACCGTACTTCTGGCAATTGTAACAATGTCCTTGAAATCTAGGTGAAGTAGGTGCATTGCTAGTCTTTGACCTGCATTGGCATTCCTGATGTCTATGCTTCTTACAATTAAAGAAATATCCATTGAATTTATGCTTAGGTTTGGAGTTACCATTTTTGCTTTATAAAATGTTTTCTGTGTAACCTAGTTTTCCACAATGATGACATGTAGGTTTTATGTTCTTCGGCTTTGCCTTTCTCTATTCTCCACTCTTTGATGATTCTCCTTCTTTAGTGGATGATAGGTGCTTGGTATGGCCAAGTCCAGAGGTGTCATTGGTTCTTTTTGGTGATCTCATTAGTTCCTCAAAGTATTTCAAGGCTTCACTAGGTTTGTTTATCCTCTCAGTGAGTTCTCTTTCAGATCTCAACTCATTTTTTAGTTGATTTTTCTCTAATATCAGATATGTAATTTCAATTTCTTTTTTGTTTACCTCTTGATTTACAAATAATAGTTGGTTGAACATGTCCAAATGATTGTTTGTGAGATTTTGCACATCACTTGTCCTTTCATTAAGTCTGGTAGCCATCTATCTCTTATCTTCTTTTGCCATTGTCTTGTCTTCCTCAGTTTTCTTTTTTTGATCAATCACCTCACATAGTCTTATTGATTAAGTTTCCTATTCTATCTTTAGACTTTTGACTCGTTCTTTCAGTGTGTTTTTCTTCTCCTATAGATTTTCAATTGTTGAATTTCTTTCATTGGAATCTCCATTATCAAATTAACCTTCAATGTCTTCTTCTTTATATGAAGTGTCATTCAGCTGAGTTGCCAATTCTTTCCTAGCCTTTAAGGATTTCCTCAATTCTTCTCTTGTTGTCTCAAGCTGCTATAGTGCCAACTAAATATCAATCTTATGATTCTCAATGACCTTTCCCAACTTATAAACCTCCATCTCCAAGATCTTAACTCTCAATTGATTAGAGTTATTCTAAGAGAACAAAGCTTTGATACCAATTATTGGAAGTCTAATATGGGAAAGCAATATACTGAGGGGGGGGGGGTGAATCAGAACTATAAAAATTTTACACTTCTAAACCAAACTGATCTAGAATGTAAATATAAACATTAATTATAATGCTATAATAGATATAACATCTAATCATATCCATAATGAACACATACCACAAAGATTTGGTAACCCAGAAACCATTGAAAGGTAAAACTGGGGTGGGGATGAAACAAACAAATCTTCATACTGTAGTAACAAAGTGTTCCTATTAGGGCTAAAAATTTTGATTACTTTTGATGATCTACCCTATGAGGGGTCTTCCCTATTAAGATCTTACAGACTTATATAATCTACCTTGATTAAAGGATTTAAACTTACAACTAAGTAAGCACTATGTTAAGAGATTTACAAAGGCCTATTAGGACCACTCTGTTAAGATATTTACCCTGATTCACTTGCTAGAATGTATCAATACCCGATCCTTCAGTCTGCACTTCAAATGTTGATAACGGATCTCCTCTTTCCAACACTTAACTGACCTCAATATCTGATATATCTCTTTTCTGTCCTTCACTGCTCTTCTCGGTCACTTTTCCTGGTCTATGCTTCTAATATGAAAAACTCTTCTTAACATGCAGACACACCCGATCTCTTCTCTTCACATCCACATCACACACATATGTATAGATTTAGGGTTTTAGGTATTCCATATATAGATATTTGATGAAGCATCTAGATCAAGACCAACGATCTAGATTCATCACTTTTGCCGTTTAAGCATCCCTAATTTTGATTGGTTGCATTGCTTACATAGGGATTAATGATATCAAAAATAAGATGTAATTAATGCATTAAATATCTTAAACAATATTTAAATGATTCATAGAAGTCAACCAAAATGATTTAGCTAAGTGTTTGTGTCATTTCAAATATATATAAAAAAACTGTCTCACTCGGCATATGTATACTCTAATGCTTGGTCAAAACTGTCACTCAACACTAAATCTCTATGCAAGTCAACAATCATCCTGTTCAAAAACTACTGAATACTGAGATATAAATGAATTGCTCGATAGTAACTACTTCTTGGTCAATACATAATATTTACACAATTTATTTACATTGCTTGGCCTTCATGGGATGGCTCGGTCACAGTGATGACCGACCAACGTGCCTTGATTATGACTAAGTGTGTGACAGTAATAGACTACATAATTTGGAGATCAACAGTTGTTTCACTGAGATATCCCAATATGAGAATATACCCTAATAACATCTATGATTTATCAGGCTATTATTAACTACTTCTACTATGTTGGCCTCAATTTTATTGAAGAGGATTTTCTTTTTCATTTTCTTATCTTGAAAGATTCTACGATTTCTTTCTTTCTAAAGTTCCCAGATTAGGATGGAGGGAGCTATTTTCTATAATAAATTGTAGAGGTTATTATTTTTGGGAAAAGGTCAACTTTTAAAAAAGTCAAGTAAGTTATCGGGCATGGTTGTTTGGAAGTGCAATTTTTGGAGGAGCCAATGCCAACATTTTTATGCAAAGGGACAAGTAAGGATAATATGATCTGTTGATTCTTCTTGGGATTCACACAAAACACATCAAGTGGGGCCTTCAAACCTGATCTTTCTGAACCATTCAACAATGATAATTCACTTTTTAAGGGCTTCCCATGAGAACATGCCATATTTTGGAAAGCATAGTTTATCCTAGCATAAGTGAAGGGGTAATTCTGACTTCTTCCAAATCTGATAATTTACCAATGATTGGTAACCATCTTTGACCTTATAAGAGCCATATTGAGACCCTACCCAAACAAGTGTATCCTTCCTATTTTCAGGTACAATATGCCTAGAAGATAAAAGAAGTTTGAGTTCCTCTTTCTCTTAAGAAGATAGGGGTATTGTCTAGAGATTTCTATTGTCATTTTAGACAAGGGTCCCCATCAAGAAATTCTATATAATTAATAAGGGTTTCTCCCCAAAAATTGGTAAGTGTGTCTGTGATATGTGGAGAGATGGAATTTGTGAGAGGGGAATATCCTCTGTTAGATAACTGAGAGGGGGGATGAATCAGTTATCTCTAGTTATCCTATAGTCACAAATTCTTCCAGATGTATATAACAAAAATTTCAAACATATAAATCAACTCGGTGAAATATAAACTATGATCTCAAAATTATCTTCAAACTCATCAATTCATCTACCAAATCATCTACCGAGTAGCAATAAAAAAAATTACTGTGATTACCGATCACTGCAGATAAAGTAATGTGTAAAGCAAAATAACAATCAAAATAATCATACACATTAACACATAGAGTTTTAACATGGAAACCCTACAAAGGGAAAAACCACATGGGACCGGTAACCCAAAATATTTCACTCTTCTAAAGTGAGCTTGGTTAAGAGCCAACCCTATTAAAGGTTACAATGCACACTGTTAAATGTGACTTGGTTAGAGGATTTATCACTAATATTTCTCTCTTGACCAATCATTCACTATGAGGTCAATAAGAAAACAATCAACATTCATTGAATGTCATAATAAAGAATTTCAAGTCCTACTCAGTTAAGAGATTTGTCTATAACAATGGTTAAACTGATACAGTAATGATTTGATTCAAATACAACTTTGCTTGCAGATTTTTAGATCTATGCTAAGTACATAATACCTCTGATCAATTTGTTTTCTTCAATTCCTATGATTCTTCATACTCTGTTCTTCTTGGTAAATGCTCTTTGCTCTGTTGCTTGGTGTTGTCTACAGAATTTATCGGTTCTATCTTCAAACAGTTTGATCAGTCATGCATGAATTTTAAATGTGTGCACATCATCATCTTAATGAATCTCTTGTCTCTTACATAGACATCATAACACATTTAGTTTCTACCCTTTAGATTTTTCTGCTTAATATCCATCATTGATTTTCCCGCTTAAACCTTCCTTGACAGTTGTGTCAAAAATAAATTTCAATCTTCTTCGTCCGATCATCCTTGAATTTCCATAGTTGTTTGATCATCATAACAAATCTTATCAATTACCTCAAAATCATCAATTTTCCAGCTCATCATTTTAGTCAGCCTTTAGTTTCTTTTTATTGCTCGGTCAATACCATGATGTGTCGGTGATCCCTAGCTTAGTTAATATTGTGCTCAATATACACTATATTTAATTGGTGTTCACTATTACTCAGTGCATACAAAAATATTTAGTTACTGACCACATAAAATTTGTTTGTTCTAGATCTATAACCCATAATAGATGTTTGTTACCATAATGATAATCAAAACAAGTTGACATCAATGAAAATACATTAACTAATTATTTTCTATCATCACATTTGTAACTCTATTGATCATCAAAAAAATGACTTAAAACATACAATCAGTTGTAGTTCATCAATCTCTCCCTTTGACCTTGATGGCAACACAATATGAAATATGCAATATGGAAATGCCATAAAATACCAAACTTATGTTCTACAACTATATGCAAAATGTTGTATCTCTCGCTAGCTTGTATATATAATGTGTTTTAGCATTAAAAACTCACCATGCAAACTCTCCCTGCAGATTTGACTCATTTCAATATTCTCTCCCTAAAATGGATAGATATGTCATATCTCTCCCTTTCTCTTTTCTCCTTTTCTCCTTTTCTCCCTTGTAGTGGATATATATTTCATTGAATCTTCTCTCCTTTTGACAACAATGCCAAAAATAAATACACAACTCTTCATTAGCTAAAAAGTATCTTTGGTTTTCGGTGTAGTAGTGTAAGTACCTTGCAACATTCTGATATGCCATTGTCAGTCCAGTTCAGCTTTGCATCAACATGATTGATATTCTAATTACATGCAGGTTTATGCAACCTCCTAGTCAGCTTAGTGACCAATAGACAAGGGATGAACCCGTAGTCTATTCCTCAAGTACTCAAATATATCCTTTGGTAAGGGTTTAATGAATATGTCAGCTAGTTGTTCTTTTGATTGTACATATTCCAATGTAACTTGCTTTTCTTGTACCCTCAAGTAGTGATATTTTATAGATATATGCTTTGTTTTTGCATGCATCATTGGGTTTTTTGAAATATTTATTGAAATAGTATTATCACAATAAATTACCATTGGTTCAGTGATCTCTTCATTCATTCCTTTCAAAAAAAAAATTGTCCATGCAATGTTCAAATAATTTGCAGTAGCAGCAACATATTCCGCTTCTATAGTTGACTGAGATATGCATCCTTTCTTTTACTTATCCAAGTAACTAATCTTTCTCCCATAAAGAATTCTCCACTAGTAGTGCTATTTCTATCATCAATTTTCCTAGCCCAATCAACATCTGTGTAAACTTTCAGTTCAAACTTGCCTTCTCTCTTGTACCACAATCCATAATCTTCAGTGTTCTTCAAGTAACTAAAAATTCTCATTAGAACAGTCATATGTGATTCTTTAGGATTGGTACAAAATATTTCTACAATTCCAACTATGTATGCAATGTCTGGTCTAGTGTGTACAATATACATCAATATTCCAATCATAGATTTCTACATTGTCTGATTTACCTCAGTTGTCTTATCTTTCTTTATCAATTTGCATCCTGTCACCATAGGTCTTCTGACTAGTTTTGAATCTTCCATTCTGAATATCTTCAGTACTTCCTTGATGTATTTGGGTTGAGTAATGTAGATGCCTTCATCCTGTTGTAAAATTTTCAAACCAAGAAAAAAATTGATCTCTCCAAACATTGACATTTCAAATTCTTTCCTCATTTCATCAACGAATAATTTGCATAAGTTATCATTTCCTCCAAATATAATATCATCAACAAAAATTTCAGCAATAAGTGTCTTATCATCATTTCCTCCTTTCAAATAAAAATTGTTGTTATCACTTCTTCTAACAAATCAAATACTGATAAGATAGGAGTTTAGTCTTTCATACCATGCTCTTGGTGCTTGTTTCAGTCCATACAATGCTTTGTGTAACTTACATACCATGATTTTCTTAGTTGGATCAAAAAAACCTTTAGGTTGTTCAAAATATATCTCTTCTTCTAGTATTCCATTTAGAAATGTAGATTTAACATCCATCTGATAAACTTTGAATCCTTTGTATGCAACATAAGCAAGTAATATTCTAACTCCTTCAAGTCTAGCAACGGGTGCAAAAGTTTCTCCATATTCAATACCTTCTTCTTGTGCATAACCTTTGCATACTAGTCTTTCCTTATTTCTAGTTACATCTCCATTATCATTCAATTTGTTTCTAAATATCCATTTGGTGCCAATGACATTTTTATCACTCGGTCTCAATACTTATGTCCATGTTTTTTTTTCCTGTATCTGCTCAATTTCTTCATTCATTGCATTAATCCATTCTTCATTTTCAAGTGCATCTTTAATAGTTTTAGGTTCAAATTCACAAATCAAACATGTGTTGTCATTCAACTTACTTAGTGTCATCATTCCAGCTCTTTTATCTCCAATAATCTAATTTTGTGGATGATGTATTCTTACATATTTTGCAAGTATAGGTTCATTTCTTTGTTCTTCATTGTGTTCTCCAGTTGGTAAATGATCATGATATCCAGTTGCAACATCTTCCTTATTCTTGGTTGGTGCATCCTAATGCTTGGTAACATTACCCTATTTCTTAGTAATGTTAGGTACTTGCTTGAGCAAAGTGTCAGGTTCTTCAATGTAAAAAAATCTATTTCAGTCTTCTAGTTCTCGTTTTCTTTCCTCATCATTTTTCTTAGCAAATTCATCAACTCTTACATTTGCACTTTCAATGATCTTGTTAGAAGACTTGTTTAAACATTTATAAGCTTTTCTCTTAGTAGAATATCCTAGAAATATTCCTTCATCACCTTTAGAGTCAAATTCTCAATTTCTTTCATCTTTCAAAGTATAGCATTGACTTCCAAACATTCTAAAGTAACTCACATTATGTGTATAACCATACCATAATTCATAGGGTGTCTTGTTTGTATCTTTTTTAGTTGTACTCAGTTCAATGTGTATATAACAGTACTGATAGCTTCCCTCCAATATACTTGTGCAACAATCTTTTAAATCATCAGTGTTCTAGCACAATCCACAATTGATCTATTTCTCCTTTCAACAATCTCATTCTGTTGTGGTGTTCTCGGTGCAGAGACTTTTCTCTTAATTCCATACTCATTAGAAAAGTTAGTGAAATCACCAGAAATAAATTCTCCTCCTCTATCAGATCTTAAACATTTCATTTTTTTACCACTTTCTTTTTCCACTTTAGCTTTGTACCATTTGAACATCTTAAATGCTTTAGATTTTTCTTTTAAGAACATGACAGTCATCATTCTAGAGTAGTCATCAAAAAAATAAAATAAAGTATCTGTCACCATAATAACTCTGTATTCTCATTGGTCCACATAGGTCTATATGAACTAATTCCAAAATATCATTAGAAGAAAAAGTTTTGCTCTTAAAACTAGATTTTGATATTTTTCCCATTTGACAATTCTTGCACATGACGTGGTCAGGTTTAGATAAGCTTAGTAAGCCTCTTACTTTTCTTTTCTTACTGATCTTAATCATGTTTTCAAAATTTACATGACATAACCTCTTATGCCACAACCATACATCTTCATTCCTAGTCATCAAACAAGTAGTTTCAACAGTGTCAAGATAGAATAGATTACCTTTTGATTGTTCTCCTGTGTCGATCAACTTTCTTGTTTCATAATAGATTCTAGCTTTTCTTTCATCTTCTTCTGAATCTTCTTTCAAAGAAAATAATATTGTCTCAATGTCTTCATCAGTGTCGGTGTCGATGTCTTTATCTTTATCTTCAACAATGTAACTCTTGCCTTTGTCTTTGTAATCTCGGTTACTTCTTCTTTCATACTATTGGTTGCTTCTATATTCTCGATCATCCTTTCTGTCATTATATCTTTCATTTCTTTCATCACTTTTTCTGTTAGGGCATTTAGCAGCAAAGTGCCCAATTTCTTTACAATTAAAGCATATCAAAGGTAGTTTACCTGTATACCTTCCTTTACCTTTGTGAGATCTTCTAGCCATTAATGCTTCAAGTTCATCAAGTTCTTTATCATCACTGTCACTGTCATAGTCATTTCTTATCTTGTGTTTGTTACCAGATTTACTAGTTTTCAAAGAGGACATAAATGCAGATTCAACAGTAGGAACAACACTATTGTCAAAATTGTTTAGCTCAAATGAAATCAGTCTACCGACTAGACTATCAATAGTAATATTGTTTTCAGGTGCTGCTCTCATTTCATGTATTGCAAAGACTCTAATAGAATAAATAGGGAAAAAATTTCTAATAATCTTACTTACAATATTGTCTTCATCAATAACTCCACTTGCTCCATGAATAGCATTCACAACCTCCTTGACTTGGTTGTTGTACTTTGTTATGTTTTCTCCTTCTTTCATTCTCATGTCATGAAATATTCCTTAGAGACTTTCAAATTTAGCTCTTTGCACATTTGCATCTCCTCCATAAACTAGTGTAAGATTGTCGCAAATCTTCTTGGCTGATGTACATTTTTTGACATACTCAAATTCAGCATCAGATAGTGAAGAAGCAAGTTCTACCATAATAGTATTGTGTTCATGTTTCTCTCTCATCTGATTAATAGTCAAAGGTCCAGTAGGTAAGATGAATTTAGTATCTAGGTATAGCATTATGTCATTTCCAATCCCTAACATGTATAGTCTCATTCTACTCTTCGATGTTAAGAAGTTGTCCTTGTTCAGCTTATGTGCATCTCTCTTATACATCTTGTGATCTTTAGCTTAAGTCCTTTAAAAATTTCCTTATAAGAATTATATGCTCTCATACCAATTGTTAGATAACTGAGAGGGGGGGGGGGGGGGGGGGGGGNGGTGAATCAGTTAGCTCCAGTTATCCTATAGTCCTAAATTCTCCTAGATGTATATAACAAAAATTTCAAACATATAAATCAACTCGGTGAAACATAAACTATGATCTCAAACTTAACTTCAAACTCATTAACTCATCTACCAAATAATCTACCGAGTAGCAGTAAAACAATTACTGTGATTACCGATCAATGCAGATAAAGTAATGTGTAAAGAAAAATAATAATCTAAAACAATCATACACATTCACACATTGATTTTTAACGTGGAAACCCTGCTAAGGGAAAAACCACCTGGGAACGATAACCCAAAATATTTCACTCTTTTGAAGTGAACTCAGTTAAGAGCCAACCCTGTTAAAGGTTACAATGCACACTGTTAAATGTGATATGGTTAGAGGATTTATCACTAAAAATTCTCCCTTAACCAATCATTCACTATGGGGTGAACAAGAAAATAATCAACATTCAATCAATGTCATAATAAAGACTTTCAAGTCCTACTCAGTTATGATATTTTTCTGTAACAATGGTTAAAATGATACAGTAATGATCTGATTCAAATACAACTCTGTTTGCAGATTTTCAGATCTATGCTAAGTACATAATACCTCTGATGAATTTGTTCACTTTAGTTCTTCTGATTCTTCATACTCTATTTTTCTCAATAAATGCTCTTTCCTCTGTCGCTCGGTGTTGTCTGTAGAATTGCTCGGTTCTATCTTCAGCTAGTTTGACCAGTCATGCATGAATTTTGGATGTGTGTGCATCATTATCTTAATGAATCTCTTATCTCTTATATAGACATCATAACTCATTTAGTTTCTATCCTTTACATTTTTCGGCTTAATCTCAATCGTTGATTTTGCCTCTTAAACCTTCCTTGACAGTTGTGTCAAAAACATGTTTCAATGTTCTTTGTCTGATCATCTTTAATTTTGATAGTCATTTGATCATCATAAAAAACTTTATCAATTACCACAGAATCATCAATTTTCCAACTCATCATTTTATTCGACCTTTAGTTTCTTTTTATTGCTTAGTCAATACTGTGATGTGTCGGTGATACCTAGCTCAGCTAATACCGTGCTTGGTATACACTATATTTACTTGGTGTTCAGTGTTACTCAGTGTATACAAAACTCTTTAGTTACCAACCAAATAAACTTTGTTTGTTCCAGATATTTAACCCATATTAGATGTTTGTTAGAATAATGATAATCAAAACAAGTTGACATCAATGAAAATACATTAACTGATTAATGTCTATCATCACATTTGTAACTTGGTTGATCATCAAAAAAATGAATTCAAACATACAATCAGTTGTAGTTCATCAATCCGCCCCATGAGTCTTCCCAAAATAAAGTTTTGTTTCCAGAGCCTATATCCCAATATAGTTTCCCTCTAATTATATCCCTAGAATCTAATATAAAATTCCATGCTTTGGAGCCTTTTGGTGGATTAGCAGTTGTAAAGATACTGAATTTATCATACAGATTAAGGTATTTATGGTATAAAATTTTCACCCATTGACAAATTAAATTCCAGATATATTTTCCAAACAAGTTTAGCTCCCAAAGCCATGTTTTGCCATTTTAATTTTTTGATACCAAGACCTCCATTTTCCAAGGGTTTACACATTTTGTCCTAGCTGATCAGGACCATTTTCTTGTTGTTCGAGAAACCTTTCCACAAAGATTTTCCTATTTTCTTCTCAAGTGTATTTTTGGCTTTGTTAGAAAGAGGCATGCAAGACATTTGGTAGGTGGGGAGAGCTGAAAAATAGATTTCAACATAGTGACATGTCCTGCATTGGAAATTTATTTCACTTTCCAAATTTCCATTTTGCTGTAAAATTTATTGATAAGAGGATCCAAGATTTTAGAGGTTCTATTGTCTTTGTCTATGGGTATTCCTAAATATTTGCAAGGGAACTTACCTTTTTTGAAACCTGTAATATGACATATCTCATCCTCAAGTGAGGGGTCATTGTTTATAAAGAAAATCTTGATTTTTCTGTATGAGCTTGTTGCCCCAAGGCTTTCATGTATAAGTTCAAAATTTCCTTATGTTTGAGGGCTGAATTTTGAAGAAATTATTTTCCATTAGTATGCAAATGAAAACAGTTTTGAACCGTCAGTAACACCAACACTGAAAGACAAGTTTAGTGCAACCTAACAGACAACTTCACAAGAGAACCTGACAACAAAGTTTATAGTGTAACCCGATAGTGCAGGTTACAATGTAAACCAATGACACAGTTTACAAGTGCAACCCAAAAATATTGAAGTGGAACCCGTCAGTGTAAACTAACAAAGTAACTCAACAGAGGAACCCAACAAAGTAGACAACAGAGGAACCTGACAAATAGTTCACAGAGGAACCCGATAGGAAGACTATAGAGAAACCCAAGCACCAGTCTACCGAGAGATAGTTATAAATCTCACGAAATGTGGATCTGACTTACACGTCAGATAAAACACTTGTGTTTTATATTTATATTTTTGATTTTCTTTAAATCCATTTCTT
This sequence comes from Thuja plicata, assembly GCA_018584345.1. Lineage (NCBI taxonomy): Eukaryota > Viridiplantae > Streptophyta > Pinopsida > Cupressales > Cupressaceae > Thuja > Thuja plicata. Next base: position 2,853,583 of record MU223621.1, read on the forward strand.
GAGGGACAAGCAATGTAATTGTAATTTTTTTAATCATTCTAACTGATTAGAAACATGGAAACTAGGAGATCAAAGTCAAGTTGTAAACCTTTGATCATAGAGTTATCATTTTTATGCGTGAAACTCATTTAGGTAAAACTCATTGTATAAATAGATGTGCAATCAATCAGAACATGTAATGTGATGATGATTGTAGCCACAGACACTTATATGGATTAGAGATAGAGTTTTATGTCGAAGAACAAAAAAAGATGAAATAGGTTATCAAGAACTAGATTCAAGAATACCAAGTAGAACAAAGGTATTGATCAATCACTATAAGTGATACATTATATTGTGAACTTTAATGGATCTGTAATCAGCAATTCTAGATTACATATACTCAGGTCAATGAATATTTTTGACTACATTATAACAAGTGTAGAAAATAGAAGAAATCCTTTGAGAATGTTGATTTAACAATCCTTTGTAAATATCTTAAACGAGTGCACACTAAACAGTGTTTCTAAAGCTCTTAACATAGTAGACCTTAACTAGTCTCTACATGTTACTCCTAACAGGGAAAGATCATCATAAGTGATCAAACTTGTAAGCCTTAACTGGCCCCTTCCATTCTGTAGATAGTGAAGTTTTGTGGGTTTCATCCCCACCATAGTTTTTACCTTCTAATAGGGGTTTTTGTGTTACCAAATCTTGTGTCATGTGTCATTACATTTCATGAATGTTTCTATGAATATTTACATGTAAATTGAGTTTATTAATTGATATAACATGCATAAGATAAGAATAGCACATATGGTTGGTAATACAATGTATTAATTACTAAAAGGATTAAGGTTAAGTGATAAAAGGTTTAAGGGTAGTGATTTGCCCCTCCCCTCTCAGTACACACCATTCTATTATTTTCAACAATTGGTATCAGAGCTAGATCTCTTATTTGGAAAAGTTTAAATACTTAAGAGAAAAGATCATACAATGAAAACATATAAGCTAGACAAGAGTATTGAGAATCAAAAGTTAGAGATACAGATATTCTATGAGTAATACAAAGAAGCTAGAGTCAAGATGAGACAATTACTGGATAAAAGAAAGGTTATGGCATCTCATTGTAATGAAATAGACTATCATGAAGAAGAGATACCTAATTTATTTGAGTCTTCAGGATCTACATCTTACAATACATCAGACACATCTGAAGGAAGCATTACAAGTCTAAATGAAATTAATCACCAGTTGGATAGACAAGTAAAATCAATGCAAATCAGTCAAGAGACACAAATGGTAAGAATGATTGAGGTTATGAATAATGATAGACAAGCTGAGCAAGAAAGAACATTAGCTATTGATGACAGGAGGAAGATCACTAAAAAGCTACAAGAGAAAGAGTCATAAATTCAAAGACTTACCGAACATCATCATGAGATCCCAATCAGATTATTCTCATGAGTCAGGAGGAAAACCAAATGAACATAGAATTGAATGGAAAATTAGAAGCTATTGGTGAGCTAAGAGAAGAAAATGAAATACTAAAGCATGAAGTTAGAATTCAGCAACAACACAATGATACGATCAAGAGAGTTGAAGAAAGTACAAAAAGGATGGATGATTTTCTGGATGGACAAAAAAGAGTCAACAACAATACCAGATTAGGTATATTGAGCATGGAGAATCACATTACTAAGCTGATCCAGAAGATGCCTACACAAATGCAAGACCAAGAAGGCCATCATGCAATCACTGTGGAAAACCAGGTCATACATCAAACGTTTGTAGGAGAAAAATAAAAGGTATTCCTAAATTCACACCTTCATTCATAGGAAATTGTTATAAATGTAACAAGAAAGGACATAAAGCATATGAATGTAAATCTAAGGTGAAACAACCAAAGAAGGAAACCTACATGGAAAAATACTATCCTACTTGCAAAATACATGGGCACACATCTCTTGAATGCAAGAAGAAGAAAAAGAAAGCATGGAAGCCTAAATAATGAGAAGCAACTTATCAACCAAAAAGAGTCGGTAACTCATATGTTTGGGATTAAAATACATAGACAAACTACATAATATGTGGTAGACATGGACACATAGCTGCAAACTACATGAGAGAATGGATGAGAAAGTCTAAAAGATGGATTAACCCTGAAATGGCATGCTTACACTGTCATAAATTTGGTCATCTAAGCAAGGAATGCAGAGATTGAGTGAGAGAAACAAGCACCTTTGCCAATGGAAATACCATTGAAGACATCAGGAAGATGGGGAAAAAAATGTGGAAGAAAGATTCAAACACTGATGATGCTAGACCAAGAAATACAGTTGGTGACACCTTATCCAATGGATATGGAAATGTCACCACCCCCACCTAAGATGAACAAGTAAGTATGGAACTGCACTAGACTAAGTTATACTTTATATAAGTTCCATTAAACATAGTTAAAATGCCAAACTAGCATGATTAAATATGAACTATGGTATTACTTGTTATGAATATGTGAATTCAATCCCATGGGTCAATACATACCGAGAATCATCGGTGTACATGTGAAAACCAAGTTAATCAATGTAACTCGAGACTCGTCAGTAGTAATGTAAAATGCATTGAAGTCTTTGCCACTTTCCAAGAACCATTGGTAAACCTATGAAAGGTCAAGTGAGTTGTCACTTACCCCAAGATGAAAGTTTGTCTGATACCCGAGGGACTCCATCTTTGAAAATTGATAAGTGGGTAGAGCATTAAGTGTGCCACTTAGGGAATCATCTATAAATAGGGTGAAAGAAGAGATCATTATTCAAAAAGTGATTAAGAGTGAAACAGAGCATAGCAGAGTGAAACAAAGTGACCAGATTGCAGAGCATTCCAACTAGATTCACGACATTCAGATTCTGATCAACAACAACCACAACAAGTTAAAGTAAGAAACTAGAATCACCGAGCTCATTGTTTGTTTTACAGGAAAATCCCTAAATTCATGAAATCATGGAAAGCACATCCCGTGTAACCAAGATCAAGAACTCTAAGGATAAGAAGGTTAATCTGATCAAGAACTCCACTTGTGAAGAACCTAAGTACAAAATTTGTCAAGAGGTTGCTTCGCAACCTGATGACGCTGGATCATTTTTGGGAATACCACCTAGGGTTTTACTAATTGAGGACATCCGTTCATACATACATTGCAAGATCGCCAAGATAGGAGATCTTGAGGTTGATCAAGCTTCAAGAAGCTTTGCAAAGATGGAACCATCAAGGAAGAAATCAAATACATTGAGGTGAAAGGGCTCACAAATTCCCTAATGTTCCCAAAGAAATTTAAAACTGAGTGGATTCAGATAGTGCTGAACAGAGTGCATGACCAAAAGATGTGGCTCAACGAGCCAAAACTGATCACTAGGGATGTGATATACACAGTGACCAATTATCCTATAACTGACAAGAAAAAATCACTCAAACATCCTCCTTGCCAAGACAAAAAATAATACAGGTGCAGAATGGGATGTAAGAGGATTAAAGATAAATTCAATCAAAGATCCTGAAATGAAATTTGGTGCATGTGTGCTAGGAGACAAGATATTCCAAGCCAGCAGGATGAACAACATTGCATGTGGAGCAGTTGACACTGCCCACAAGATTGTAAAGAAGGGTCTACAATTAGATCTATCCAAGCTTGTACTAAAGAAATTAGATGAGAACTTCAGGACAATCAGGTCTTCAAAGTGAAATTCATGTAAGTTTGGATCACTTCTAATGTGCATATTTTTCTACTTTCAAGACTTCTTTCCATCTATCGGTAATGTCAATTGGGATACTACCCAACCAATGACAATTCAAATCAATGAATTCATCAAGTCACTAGGTGACAAATTTACATCAGTTATGGATGAATACTTTACTAGATTTAAGGTCAGGATGTAGAAAAGGATGAGGATACCAGAACAACTGGTAGAAAAATATAAGACTGATATTTATTTTATGGTGGACACTGATAACACATTTATCAAACCAACTGTATCGAGGACAACATGGTTAGCACCACTTGACTATGATGTCAACATAGATCAAGACACCAATGCTATTGATGCATTGATAAATGAACCATTGGACAAGTAACAACCAAGGTTTGGAACCTATGAGGAAGCTAAGGAAAGAATACAAATAGGCTTATTTGTGAAGAAAATTGATAGAAAGAAAGAGAAAATGGTAAAAATACTTAAGAAGAATTTGTTGGTAAATGATGCAGAGTCAGAACAAAAGGATGACACCAAGGGACAATCACCCATCGGTGAAGAAGAACAATTGAGTGACTCTGAATCTATAGAGTCTGATACACCACCACCACCAAAAAATAAACCAAGGACTACTACTGCATCAAGGACTAGAAGTCACACAACAAAATATGCAAGCTCATCACTAGTCAAGAAAGGACAAGTGAGGACTTACAAAAGGAAGCCTCAAACTGGGAAACATGCACCAATGAAAAGAAGAAGACTAATCAAAAGTAAGGAAGATATAGAATACACTGAAAATGAAGAACAACCTGTTAATAAAACACTTCCTACTACTATTGATGAGGTATGTGCATCAATGATCAAGGCAGGTTCGACAAGGTGCACAATCACATTGAATTAAGAAAAATAGATAAGGGAAAGAACCCTAGTCTCTGTTATGCCACCCGAGTCCAAAATGGAAGAAATTGAAAAAATGATGAAGTTACTCTCAAAAAGGTTCTCAACAAAATTGAGAGCTTACAAATTCCTAGAGGGAAATTTTATTGATCTTGACAAAGAAAGTGAGGATACTTGGAGAAAAGAATTTGATGTACTTGAAAAGGACACCAGCCCCGAGAGAGAATTATAACTCACCAACAAGCCTCACAATGAAGAAATAGAGGATATACCGATCCCAGAGCACATTCTGATAAATGATGATGAGGATGTCACTCAAACTGAATTGAATATAGAAGCAAGAAAGGAAATGGATGACATTACTAATATTCTACAATCATTAGGGGATACTATAGATGATACAATCATAGATACAAATATCATTGATATCACAGGAGATGATCCTGCAGATGAGGTAAAGGTAGATGAAGATGATACTGTTACCTCTGAGTAGCCCAAGGAACAAGATACAACAATGGATGCTGCACAGGTGAATATACCAGGTGAAATTCCATTATTGATACAGGCTATCAATATCATCTCACAAAAGGAGAAGTCACCCGAGCCTGATGCAAGCATACCCGAGGATAAAGGTGAAGAGGAACAAAATGCAACAAATGATGAGAAAAATGTAACAAATGAAGCACATAAAGAAAAAAATGGAGAACAGAAAGAAAATAAAGGTGAAGAAGAGAAGCAAGGTGATGCCACTCCTAAGGATACCGAAGGAGATGCTGCAAATAAGGATAAGGTTGATGTGGAGATGTCCACTCCCAACCGACAGGTAGACACTGAGCAATAGGATAAAGGTACACATACTCCAAAGCCTTCATCAAGCACATCAGACCAAGCAAAGGAACTTGCTAAGGTACTTCATACAGGTCCCTCCACAACTCTATCCAAGAAGAAGACAAAGAATAAGAATCTAGTTACATTGGATGAGATTATTGAAATACACGCCCGTGATCCGAGGACATTAAATCCAAAGGCACTTGCAAAGTATGCTGAACTTTGTAAATGAAAAGCTATCCAAGATAAGCTTAAGAAGGAGACAAAGGACACTCAGGTACTAGAGACAACAAAGGAGATACTTTAGTAGATTGCACTTGATATAGATATTGATCAAAATGCTTCTATCATTGATCAACTAGCCATTCTTACCAAATCCATTACATCACAAAATGTGGATGTATAGAAGGCCATAGAAGAACATGCAGAACAAAAGTACCAATACAAATTGACTGAGAAAATCACCCAAGCAGTGGCCAAAAACAAGGTAAAGCTATCTGACCTAGTAAATGAATTAGAACCAATCATTTCAGAAGCAATCACCTTAATTTAGAAGTTAAGGACATTCGAGCACTTCACTAAGGAAAATAGTGAAAAGATTGAAAAGATAGATGCAGATCTTACTGCTAGTGCACAAGGTCTCTCAACAACTGACAATGCAATCAAGTGTCATTATGAAAAGGTAATGGAAGCAAACAAGTTGAGAATTTAGGTTCAAGAGGAAGAATCAAAGTTTAGAGATGAGGTAACTGAGCTACAAGCTCTTCTCCCACTGAATCTAACACTACTGCAACAACATATGACCATGAAAAGACAATTGATAGCCACCCTAGAGATGTCTATCACCGATAGCATCTATGATATTCACGCAAGGCTTATATTGGAGAAAATGGCCCTGAAACATCTTCAAGAAAAATGGGAGAAGATGGTGGAAGACATGAACAACTCCCATTCCCACATTTTTGAGAAGTTGTAAGTAATTACACCTTTGCCCTTACTATCAAAAAAGGGGGGAAATGATATGAATAGAGGGGGAAAATGATATGATAAAAGGGGAAGATAAGGTGAAAAGGGAGAATAGTATAAAGGCAAGTGTACATACATATACATATACTATACTTTCATATACATAGGGGGAGTGATAATGAAAAGGTGAACACATGGTGTATATACTAAACATTTTAGTTTTTACACATATCAGTTTTTGATACTATTGTCAAAGGGGGAGATTGAAGACATATTTTTCCATTAGTATGAAAAGGAAAATAGTTTTGAACCATCGATAACACCAACACCAAAAGAAAGGTTTAGTGCAACCTGATAGACAACTTCACAAGGGAACCCGACAAATTTTTTTATAGTGTAACCCGATAGTGCAGGGTATAATGTAAACCGGCGACACAGTTTACAAGTGCAACCCAAAAATGTTAAAGTGGAACTTGAAAGTGTAAAATGATAGAGTAACCCGATAGAGAAACCCGACAGAGAAGCCAAATAAGGAACCTCATGATAGACAATTCACAGAGGAACCTGACAGGAAAACTACAGAGCAACCCGAGCACCAGTCTACCGAGAGACAATTATAAATCCTGAGAAATGTTGATCTGACTTACATGTTAGATAAAACACTTGTGTTTTATATTTATATTTTTGATTTTCTTTAAATCCATTTCTTGAGGGACAAGCAATGTAATTGTAATTATTTTAATCAGTCTAACTAATTAGAAGCATGCAAACTAGGAGATCAAGGTCAAGTTGTAAACCTTTGATCTTAGAGTTATCATTGTTATGCGTGAAACTCATTTAGGTAAAACTCATTGTATAAATAGATGTGTAATCAATCAAAACATGTGATGTGATGATGATTGTAGCTGCAGACACTTCTATGTATTAGAGACATATTTATGTTGAAGAACAACAAAAAATGAAATAGGTTATCAAGAACTAGATTCAAGGCTACCGAGCAGAACAGAGGCATTGATCAGTCACTATAGGTGATACGTTATTGTATAGTTAGAAAATGGAAGCACTTCCATTGTAGACATGTTTAGCATTCCGAGTAAGTGGTTTGGGGTCATGGCAAGTGCCTTGAATGGGTTCCTGATCTTGACATGGCTTCCCCCCTGTTCTGTCCCTCTTTCCACTCCTATTTAGCCTAATTTCTGCATTCTGGACTGTAGACTGGTGATTCTAGGCTTCAGGGTTAGGATCAAACTTTTAGGTCTATGTTGACCTCGACCTTGACCTAGGTCAGGGTTGACCTTGAACCTGACCTAGGTCAAGGTCAACCTCGACCTTGACCCAGGATTCAGATCTCGGGGTCTCACAGATTTTAGAGGTCGGCCTTTGGAAAAAAATTTTCCCGCTTCCGGGTCGGCTATTTCAGGTTCCAAAGCGTTGATTCCTAAATTATATTTAATATAGGTCCTCTCCTAGGGGTAAAGGATTTAATGAGAATTTAATCCTCCTATGTAGGCCTCCTTAGAAGATTGTTCCCTAATTCCATAAAAAAGAGAAGCTTTCTCTCTCATTTTCTCTAAGAACCATCATCAAGCGAACTAAGTCTTCTAATCATGATCAAGCATTCTCAAACTATCTTCAAGTGAAATTCAAGAAATATTTCAAGAAAGCATTCATCCATTCTCAAGCATTCAAGCATCCATTTTCATGAAGGAGATCCATTGGAGGCCATTGAAGGATTCAAGCTACATAGTGCCCTTTTGGTGATCTCTCCATCCACCTTCTTCCAAGCCTCTTCCAAATCAAGAACCCATTCAAGACTTGGTGTTGGAGATCTACAAGAAATTTATTGAAGACATCCTTAATCCTACATTTTAGATCCATTGGTGCATACATACTTGTGGATTCAAGGATTTGAATCCTCCACAAGGACTTTTTCAAGCAAGGTGAATTTATGCATTTACTTTGTCCATTTCTACAATTTCAATTACATATATTTGAGGTTAATTCCAAAACCAAGGTTTGGACAAGGCAAACTCCTCCCCCCCAATAAAAAAATCTCTTTTTCTTGTAGGTACAGGTACAAAACAATAGATTTGATACCAGATCTGGATACCCTTTTTGGCTTTCTTTCAGACGGCGTGAACAGAGTCACTTTTAGATTTATGTAGGTCAGGGTCAACATTATTGGGTCAAGGTTGACATTTGTGGGTCAAGGGTGAAATTTTTCATAAGATGACATCAGAATGGAAAATGATTTTTGGGTTTTGTTCATCTCTGCATTTCCTTTCTGGATCATACTTCAATTTTTCTAGAAACAGAGTATAGACCTCAAAAAACAACATTCTTTGATCTGCAATATTTCAAGGTTAGTGAATTTCTCCTATCCATTTCAATTCAAATCCTTAATCATTCTAAATCTATCACACATTCCTTTCCATAAAAATGGGGAACTTAAGACTTTCCTCTTTGCTCTCATTTCCAAATGATTGATTCATTTGTGCATTGATTCTTTTTGGGTTGATCAATTTGGAATTTTCCTTTGTGCATCTTGGGATAGAAGAGGAATATCTTATCTTTCCCCAACTTATTTCAAATGTTACATGTTCTTATGTTACATATTGGTGACATCTATTTTATATGTTACATTTTGGTGAACCCGACGTGAATGGGGGGCATGAGCATTCTTATGGATTGGGATTTATTCCTCAACAACACATCAATAACAACATCTCAAATAACACTTCAAAACATGATGAATCTATGAAGGAATTTGACCAAGAAGTTATTTTGCCTAAATTCCTTCGTGCTAAGATGATTACTAGACCTAAACGCAAAAACAAATATAGTCTATACTTGAAGACTCTTCCTTTTTGTTTTTATCATAGATTTCATGATCACTCTACTAATGGCTGTCATGCTTTACATTATAAGATTAGGTAGCTCATTGACAGTAAAGTTATTTATATATCATGTGGCAATAAGTTGTATTTCAATCCTATATTCTCTAAATAACATTTATGTTCCTATTATGGAACTCCCATTATGTAAACAATGTTAACCTAATCTTTGGGGGCTCGTTGTCTTGCATAGTATTGTGAATGATATAATAGGCCCCCTTTCATCTTGTCCCTACGCTTGGGGGGCAAGGATGTCATCTTCTTCTTCGTCTTTCTGGGATTCACTTTTCCCTTGGTTAAGCAGTATCTATCTATTATGTGATATCCAATCATACATGAAAATTTTGGTTTGCATTGAGCATCTATGGACTTGATTATAACCTATTTTCATTATTTGACATTGGGTTTCCATGGTTGATAAATCTCTCACCTTGGAAACTAAATACTGTGCTATCCCTCACAAGGGTTACTTTTTCACTTTTTGCACGATATCTCTTTGCATTTGTCCCTTCCATGGCCTCATAGGAGTTGTGACCTTCTTCGCTTGGACTGGGTGTTTTCTATGGATATTGTCTTGATGTTGAAGAAGGCTTTATCCTTGCTCTTTTTCTTTCCTTAACATGTCAAAATAGTATGTACTTTGCCATATTAAGGAGGGGGGCATATACACAGCCTCCCTTGTTTTATATTATGCATTTTTGTTCTAATATTTTGTTTTGCAAAATGCTAAATCCTCAGAAGGTAACACACATAAGTTGCTAAATCCTGAAGGGACACGTATATTTACTTTTATTTTTGCTAAATCCTTGGAAGGTAACACACATAAGTTGCTAAACCCTGAAGAGATATGCATTTTACAAATGTATTCCATGGTGATATAAGAATATGGATCCATGGGTACTTCATAAAAGCTGCCAGAAGATGCACTACATACATGCACAAAGCCGCTAGAAGGTGCACAACTTTATGGGGTGACTATCAAGTGCTTTCTTGATGGGCCATCCTATCCTTTTTGTGGTTCACAGTGAGATACACACATCTTACTAGGTGAGCTAACCACTCCTCTCTCTCTCTCTTTCTCTTTAAAGTGGTGTCTTTCTTATCGTGATCTTAGGGTTGATAAAGACTTAAGTCCCTTGCGGGCTTAAGGATTTCTTTGTCCCTTTTGATTCCAATAATATTGTCCTTTCTCTATGTTCTCCTTTACCAAGAGTTTGTGTTGAGTCCATACTCTTGCTAAAGTGGGGGCTAAATGTATAGTCAGAAAATGGAAGCACTTCCATTGTAGACATGTTTAGCCTTCTGAGTAAGTGGTTTGGGGTCATGGAAATCAGCTTGAATGGGTTCCTGATCTTGACATGGCTTCCCCCCTATTCTGTCCCTCTTTCCACTTCTGTTTAGCCTAATTCCTGCATTCTGGACTGCAGACTGGTGATTCTGGGCTTTTGGGTCAGGGTCAACCTTTTAGGTCTATGTCAACCTTGACCTTGACCTAGGTCAGGGTTGACCTTGACCCTAACCTAGGTCAAGGTCAACCTCAACCTTGACCCAGGGTTCAAATCCTGGGGTCTCACAGATTTTGGAGGTCAGCCTTTGTAAAAAGTTTTTCCCACTTCCAGGTCAGCTGTTTCGGGTTTTGAAGTGTTGATTCCTAAATTATATTTAATATAGTTCCTCTCCTAGGGGTAAAGGCTTTAATGAGAATTTAATCCTCCTATGTAGGCCTCCTTAGAATATTGTGCCCTAATTCCATATAAAAGAGAAGCTTTCTTTCTGATTTTCTCTAAGAACCATCATCAAGTGAACTAAGTCTTCTAATCATGATCAAGCATTCTCAAACCATCTTCAAGTGCAATTCAAGAAAGAATTCAAGCAATATTTCAAGAAATCATTCATCCATTCTCAAGCATTCAAGCATCCATTTTCATGAAGGAGATCCATTGGAGGCCATTGAAGAATTCAAGCTACATAGTGCCCTTTTGGTGATCTCTCCATCCACCTTCTTCCAAGCCTCTTCCAA
>MU223621.1:2864962-2877584 GCA_018584345.1 Thuja plicata
AGCTACATAGTGCCCTTTTGGTGATCTCTCCATCCACCTTCTTCCAAGCCTCTTCCAAATCAAGAACCCATTCAAGACTTGGTGTTGGAGATCTACAAGAAATTGATTGAAGACATCCTTCATCCTAGATTTTAGATCCATTGGTTCATACATACTTGTGGATTCAAGGATTCGAAACCTCCACAAGGAATTTTTCAAGCAGGGTGAATTTATGCATTTACTTTGTCCATTTCTGCAATTTCAATTACATATATTTGAGGTTAATTCTAAAACCAGGGTTTGACCAAGGAAAACCCCTCCCCCCCAACAAAAAAATCTCTTTTTCTTATAGGTATAGGTACAAAACAACAGATTTGAGACCAGATCTGGATACCCTTTTCGGCTTTCTTTTGGACGACATGCACATAGTCACTTTCACATCTGTGCAGGCCAGGGTTGACATTATTGGGTCAGGGTTGATATTTGTGGGTCAAGGTTGACCTTTTTCATAAGATGACATTGGAATAGAAAATGATTTTTGGGTTTTGTTCATCTCTGCATTTCCTTTCTGGATCATACTTCATTTTTTCTAGAAACATAGTACGGACCTTAGAAAACAACATTCTTTGATCTGCAATATTTCAAGGTTAGTGCATTTCTCCTATCTATTTCAATTCAAATCCTTAATCATTATAAATCTATCACACATTCCTTTCCATAAAAATGGGGAACTTAAGACTTTCCTCTTTGCTCTCATTTCCAAATGATTGATTCATTTGTGCATTGATCCTTTTTGGGTTGATCAATTTGGATCTTTCCTTTGTGCATCTTGGGATAGAAGAGGAATATCTTATCTTTCCCCCACTTATTTCAAATGTTACATTTTCTTATGTTACATATTGGTGACATCTATTTTATATGTTACTATTATATTGTGAACTTTAATGGATCTATAATCAGCAATTCTAGATTGCATATACTCAGGTCAATGAATATTTTTGACTACATTCTAACAAGTGTAGAAAATAGAAGAAATATTTTGAGAAGGTGGATTTAACAATCCTTTGTAAATCTCTTAACCGAGTGCACACTAAACAATGTTGCTAAAGCTCTTAACAAAGTAGACCTTAACCAGTCTCTACATCTTACTCCTAACAGGGTAAGATCATCAGAAGTGATCAAACTTGTAAGCCTTAACTGACCCCTTCCATTCTGTAGATAGTGATGTTTTGTGGGTTTCATCCCCACTGCAATTTTTACCTTCTAACAGGGGTTTTCTATTTTACCAAATCTTGTGTCATGTGTCATTACATTTCATGAATGTTTCTATGAATGTTTACATGCAAATTGATTTTATGAATTGATATAACATGCATAAGATAAGAATAGCACATATGATTGGTAATACAATGTATTGATTACTAAAAGGATTAAGGTTAAGTGATAAAATTTTTAAGGGTACTGATTTACCCCTCCCCTCTCGGTACACACCATTCCATTATTTCCAACAAATTTGTGGAGCTTTTTGTGGGTAGGAGGGTATCATCTAAAAATTGTTGGTGAGTGATTTTCAACACCCCTTATATGACTCTGATGCCTAAAATTTGACCAGTTTGATAGTAGGGAGTGACCATCCTTTTAAAGGCTTCTACCATGATAATGAAGAGGAATGGTGATATGGGATCTCCTTGTCTTAAACCCCTAGATATGTGGAAAAAAAATTAGGAGTCCCATTTACAAGTATAGAGATTTTGGGGGTAGAAATACAATTGAAAATCAAATTAAACCACTGCTTAGAGAAACCGAAGGCTTCTAAGCATTTACATAAGAAACACAAATCCACCTTATCATATGCCTTTTGAATATCTAATTTGAAAATCATGCTTGGATCCTAATTTTTTTATACTAAGTGAATGAGCTCTTGTACTATTATGATACCATAAAAAATGGAATGCCCTGGGATAAACCTTGTCTGTTCTTCAGAAATTAAGTTTGGGAGCAATAACTTAAGTATATTTGCAAGATCTTTAGAGATAATTTTGTAAATGGTATTGCAAAGTGAAATTGGTTTGAAATCACCAAATTGCCCGCTTTCAGCTTTCTTGGGAATGAGAGTGATAAATGTGTTATTAATTTCTCTAAGTAGATCTCCTATTTTTTTGGTATTTTCAATTGCTTCCCATAATTTATAACCAATGAAATGCCAAATTTTATGGAAGAAATTTGCTTGAAATCCATCTGGACATGGGGCCTTATCCAACTTCATATGGAAAAGAGTAGTTCTAATTTCTTCTAAGGAAAATGTCTTGTTTAACATTTTATTATTTTCTCGAGTAACTAGTTTAGGAATATTATTTAATAGGATATATTGAGAGTAAAGGTTTGACGAATCCCAATTATTAAGGGTATTATGAAAGAATGATACCACTTTCTAGGCTATCTATTTGGGGTCCTCTAGAAAGGATCCTTGGTTGTTTATGATATTGGTTATTCTATTGATGTTTATCCTTTTTTTGGTGCTATTGTGAAAAGAATTAGTATTTTTATCTCCATCTGAAAGCCAATTTTCTCTAGACTTTAGTCTCCAATAAGTTTCCTCTTTCGAAAGAATATTTTCTTGTTTTATGGGAAGTTCTTTTTATATAAAATATTTGATGTTATCCATACCCTTCTTTATAAATTCTTCATTTAATTCCTGGATATATTTTTCCACTTCCTCTTTTTCTTCAAATATGTTTTTAAAATGTTGTTTGTTGCAGATAAGAATTTTGACTTTTAAAGCTTTTATTTTAGAGACAAAACAATATATCCTCAAGCCTTCAAAGTGAACTTCTAGCCACCATTTTTCTAACAGGGTCATGAAATCATTGTCAAGGAACACATATCTTCAAATTTAAAGGGGTTTCTAGCTAGTCTAGCTTCTTCTGTAATATCCAAAGTTAGTGGGAGATAATCAAAACCAAATAAAGCTACTAGTGATGCAGAAAAAGTGTGGTGAATGGATGCTAAATCCAATACAAATAAAAATCTATCAAGTCTCTCAGCTATGTTTTAAGAACCATCTCTTCTATTATTCCAAGTTTATATGTCATTATTAGGTTTAATATCAATAAAGTTATCCCTAGAGATCCATTCATTAAAATACTTCATGGATTGGGATATCTGTTGAAATCCTCCTTTTTTCTCACTAAGGTCCATTATTGCATTAAATTCACCTCCCAAAATATAATTCCAATCTTTGTGGGAGTTGTAGAAATTGTCGATATTTTCCCATAATTTTGTTTTCCCAGAAGTGGTGATCGAACCATAAATGTTGATGATGAAAAAAGATAACTTGTTAATAATACTTTTTAACCACCCCCATCCAATTATATTACTTAATAATAAATTAAAAATTTACCTTTCTAGAGTCCCAAATAATTGCTAATCCACTACAGGCTGATTCCTAACTTTCTACCTAGTTTACTAGTATCTTCATTAGTGAATTTTATTTCTTGAATTAATATTACTTTAGAATCTAACAAATTTAACCAGAGTTTTAATAAACATTTTTTGTTTGGGGAATTTAAGCCCCTAACATTCCACGTAGAGATTTTTATTGCTATGTGGGAAGGAAATTCCCCTTCCTTGCATTGAAAATACTAGAGAGTTTTGTTTGATTTTTAGCTTTGCCATCAATTTTCTGAAACTGGGAGGCAAATTTCCTACCTCTCTTTTTTAAAGTTTCAGTACAATTAGGGGTATTAGCCTCTTTAATAGTAAAATAAATACCTAATTTATTATTGTTAATTTCACTAGATAATAGAGCATAGTCCATTGCATTTTTTTTTATCATTTTTATAATTTAATTGCAGATCCCCACTTAACTTCCCAATGACATCTAGTGAGGTGTAATAAGAAGGAATCTTATTATTGTCTAGCAATTCTAATCTGGCTTTTGATTCCTCAAATTCCTGATTAATGCCCATCACATCATACACTGCTTCCAATTCTAGAAGAATGTCATTATTATGATTAGGGGAAGAGGTATTAAGATTGAGATCAGCTCAGGGTTGACAGGTTAGTTATTTGTTTTCATTTCTTACATGATTGGTTTTAATTTTCTCTTGCAACTGATACCATGTCATAAGTTCTTCATGATCCTCATCATGAATAACCATAATTTCTCCCATAAGTTTTCTTAGAAGCCTCATATTGGCTTCCATATTCTTAATGAGTTCTTCTTGTGCAATTTTATTAATTAACATTGTATTGCATTCCATAAAATTAGGAGTTTTGGGAGGATAAATTACATTGGCTCCCAAGATTTCTTCATCAAACTTAATAGGTGTTTGGTTGGTGTTGATGGTTATATCATAAAGTATTGATTTATCATTAATGTTCATGTTCTAGGTGGAGATTGATTCATTAGCCTTTTTTTTCTTAGTATGAATGGTAATTCCTTCACATTGATCAATATTAATCTTACCATTTATGTTACCAAGATTAAAAAATTCCTCTGGAAGCTCAACAATTTTTTAGCAGTTATTGATATTGGAATCTAACAGGGAAGACATGTCAGAGATTACCTCATTTTGAGGGAGCCCATGATTTGTCTATGGGTGACCATTTCCCTTAAAATTTAGATCAATAAGTAGTTTAATATTCTTTTAATAAATTATCTTGTTATTAGCAGATTGAAGGTTAGAGTTCGAAGGAACTGGGTAAACAAGGATGCGATTAAAGGGGTTACATGATTTGTTATTATTTTCTACCTTACCTTCAATGATCTACCCTTCCTCAATGTCTATCTCTGAGGACTGATGAAGAAGGATAAAACCCCCTTTTTCTCTATTAAATTTAATAGCAACATTATTGGTAGTCGCCATTTATGGAGTCTCATATTTGGGATCTCTCTGTACATAATATTTTTTCGTTACCCTAGGGTTCCTGAAAATGATTTTAGAGTTTATTTATTGAGTGGATAATTTTGTCTTTAATGTGTAAATGGAGTGATTTGAGATGATTTTTATAGGTATTAAATCCCTAATAGTACAATAATCTACCAGAATTCTAACATTATTAGTCGACAAGAATTTTTCCTCAAGTCCTTCAAAACCTCCTAACAAATCTCTAACTTTTTTAAAGATTTGACTATGAAGAAATTCAACACGAAAACAAGGATTGCTAATCCATCTAAAAATATTTGAAAATTTGACGCTGGAGGGGTCGAAGTTAGGCATCCATTTAAAAAAATTTATAGAGAAACCCTTACAAAATAATGTTGAACCATTTGAAAATATGCCTTTCAAATAAATTTCTTTACAATCAATAAAAAGAAAGTTGTCATTAAGGTTCATCATACTTACCTGACCCTTGAATAAATTTTGAAACCACTTGGAGAAGTTGAAATAAAAAATACCATGTCTGCCCCAATATGCATAGACCCTGTGATTTTTATAGTACTCCCAAAAGCCATCAGAGTATTCGTTGCTAACTATCATGAAGTCATGATTAGATTTGCAAGAGCTTTAGAGAGCATTTTGTAAATGGCATTGGAAAGTGAAATTGGTCTGAAATCACCAAAGTGCTCATTTTCAGTTTTCTTGGGAATGAGAGTGATAAATGTGTTATTAATTTCTCTAAGTAGACTTCCAAATTTTCTGATATTTTCAAGTGCTTCCCATAAGTCATAACCAATGAAATGCCAACATTTCTTGAAGAAATTTTCTTGAAATCCATCTGGACCTGGGGCCTTATCCGAGTTCATCTGGAAAAGTGAAGCTCTAATTTATTCTAAATAAAATCTCTTGTTTAATATTTTATTATTTTTTTGGAGTAACTAGTTTAGGAATATTATTTAATAGGATCTGCTAAGAGTATAGAACTGACGAATCCCAATTATTGAGGGTATTCTGAAATAATGATACTGCTTCCTATGCTATCTCTTTGGGGTCCTCTAGAAGGGCTCCTTGGTATTTATGATCTTGGTTATTTTATTTACTTTTACCCTTTGTTTGGTACTATTGTGAAAAATTTAGTATTTTTATCTCCATCTGAAAGCCAGTTTTCTCTGGATTTTTTTGTCTCCAATAAGTTTCCTCTTTTGAAAGAACATCTTCTTGTTTTTTGAGAAGTTCTTTTTCTCTAAAAATATTTGATGTTATCCATACCCTTCTTTATAACTTCTTTATTTAATTCCTGAATATCTTTTTGCACTTCCTCTTTTTCTTTGAATATGTTTTTAAAATGTTGTTTGTTCTAGTTAAGAATTTTCAATTTTAAAGTTTTTATTTTAGAGACAAAAAAATATATCTTTGAACCTTCAAAGTGATCTTCTAGCCACCATTTTTCTAACAGGGTCATGAAATTATTGCCAAGGAGCCACATATCTTCAAATTTAAAGAGGTTTCTAGCTGGTCTAGCTTCTTTTGTGATATCCAAAGTTATTGGGAAACAGTTAGAACCAGATAAAGCTACTAGTGATGTAGAATAAGTGTGGTCAAAGGATGTTAATGCTACTCCATATTAGTTTGAAGGTTGTCATTAGTATTCAAATTGCCCAGTCGGTAACACAGTCAAGATAGTTTAGTCAGTAATGATCACCGAACACAGAGTTAACCGAGTATAGTGATCATCAAGCAACATACACGGAGCACTGAGAGACACTATTCACCAAGAGAGATAGAAGTTACATAAAAGTTTGTAATGACACATTATTCTAGTTAACAACTTTTTGCCGAGCTAGATAACTAATTACCAAGATCGAGGAGGACATTAAATGTGAATGTAATAATTGATTGGTTATGTTTCATATGTATAGATGATCAAGGTAAATTTGTAAATCATTGATCTTAGGTTTTCTAAGATATTGTAAAACCCCAATTAGGTCAAAAAATTTGATATATGAATGTCAAGATGTTACTTTAAAATGTAAAGATCAAAGTATGATCAAGTAGTTGTATCACTAAGGACATCTGAAGGGGAGACAAGGGTTTTAGAGCAAGGATTTCAAAGAACCATTCAATTTATTCAGAATAGACACAAGGCTAGCATGTTGTATAGAAGGTATTATATATCACAGCAAGGTGATAAACTTATTGCACTTAAAGGATCTGTTATCAGCAATATTGAGATTGTATTATTTAGGTCACAATTTCTTGTTACGCTCTTAAAATTGTAACAGACTCAAAATCTCCTAACAGAGTAGACTTTGTTAGATAACTGAGGGGGGGTGAATCAATTAGTGCCAATTATCCTACAGTCCCAAATACTCCTAGATTTATATAAACACAATTTCAAACATTTAAATCAACTTGGTGAAATATGAACTGTGATCTCCAAGTTACTTTCAAACTCATCTACAAACTTATGTATAAACTTATCTATCGAGTAGAAGCAATTCAATACTGTGATTAAAAATCAATGCATATAAAGTTTATGTAAAGAAAAATAACAATACAACATATCCATACACATTAACACGTAGATTTTTAACGTGGAATCCCAGCTAAGGGAAAAACCACCTGGGACTGATAACCCAAAATAATTCACTCTTCTGAAGTGAGCTCGGTGAAGAGCCAACCCTGTTAAAGGTTACAATGCACAATGTTAGGTGTGACCTAGTTAGAGGATTTATCACTAATATTTCTCCCTTGACCAATCATTCACTATGGGTTCAAAAATAAAATAATCAACATTCATTGAATGTCATAATAAAGACTGTTAAGTCCTACTCAGTTAAGAGATTTTGTAACAATGGTTAAACTGGTATAGAAATGATCTAAATCAATACAACTCTATTTGCAGATTTTTATATCTATGCTAAGTACATAACACCTCTGATCTATAATCACTTTAGTCCCTCTTATTCTTCATACTCTATTCTTCTTGGTAAATACTCTTTTCTGTCACTCAGTGTTGTCTGCAGAATCGCTCGGTTCTGTCTTCAACTAGTTTGATTAGTCATGCATGAAGTTAATCTCTTCAGCAATATGCATGTGCATGTTTGAATGTATGATTTATAATGAATCTCTTGGCTCTTATATAGACATCATAAATCATTTAATTTCCATCCTTATATTTTTCCGCTTGATCTCCATTGTTGATTTTGCCACTTAAACCTTCTTCGACAGTTGTGTCAAAAATACGTTTCAATCTCTTTCATCCAATCATCATGAATTTTCATAACCAGTTTGTCAACATAAAAAACATTATCAATTACCTCAAAATCATAAACAAATGCCAATTCATCATCTTAGTCAGCCTTCAGTTTGTTTTCCTTGGTCAACATCATGATGTGTTGGTGATACCTTGCTCAGTTAACAATGTGCTCGGTATACACTATGTTTTCTTGGTGTCCATTATTCTTACTCAGTGTATATAGAACTCTTCAATTACTAACCGCATAAACTTTGTTTATTCCAGATCTTCAATCCATAATAGATGTTTTTTACCATGATTGATACTCAAATAAGTTGACATCAATGAAAATATATTAACTGATTAATGTCTATCATCATATCTGTAACTCGGTTGATCATCAACTAAATGACTTAAAACATATATTCAGTTGTAGTTCATCAATCTCTCCCTTTGGAATTGATGGAAACACATTATGAAATATGCAATATGAAAATGCCATAGAATACCAAACTTCAGTTCTACAACTATATGCAAAATGTTGTAGCTCTACCTAGCTTGTATGTAATTGATGACATGTAACTGATTAAATGATTGACTATATTAAGTTGAAGATGATGCAAGACATTAAATCAGTTAATGGTTTGTATTGTCATTGATGTCAACTTTATGTCATCTGTATGGTCATGCCAAAGACTTCAGAGAACCAATGGAACAAAGGTTATGCTTCCAGCAATGCATAAAATTCTAGTATTCACTAAGTGACAGACTACCCCGACAGAGTGCACACCATCGGTAAAGACAAAGATTAAAGTCACAGTGATGCCTAACGAGTAGAAGAAAGTGTTTCCTGATGAAGTAGAATCACATGATACCCAATGAGGTAAAAATAGTGTTTCCCGATGGACGGAGATCCCGAAGTTAACTAAAGCAACATCGACAGAACTGGCAGTTGTCACCGGCGAGGAACTGCAGAATTGACCGACAAAATAGAGAGATCAGAAAATGACAAAATATCTAGCTGGTAGAGCTAAAGGATAGACTTAATTGGTTGTTTTATTTGTTTTATTTGACCACAGTTAAGTAAGTGATTTGTACAGTTGGAAAGAAGATAACTACGAGATAAATCAGGAGTTAAAGCCATAAATCAATTTGGATGGATTTTTTTTCATGCCAAGAATCAAGAATCAAAGAACCTAGAATTAAGGAAAAATCATGTCTATTTAAGAGACAAGCATAGTTCATTCTCATAGTGGTCAATAAGCAATCAGATACACGGGGGAGTGAATTAATAGAAGATGCTGAAGAGAAACTGATGAAGGATTAACTTCATGGAGTCCTGATCAATCAAGTTGAGGGAGAGCTAAAGAATTTTGTAGACACTAATGAACAATGAACCATAGCATCACAGAGTAGAGAGAGTTAAGTACAAAGGAATTAAATTGATACATTGATCAGAAAGATGTAAGTAAATAGATCTGAAAATCTGCAATTCAGTTGCATTAAAAATAGGTCATTTTTGTTTCAGTTTAACCATTGAAGAATTAGAGTCTCCTAATAGAGCAGGACTTAACAGTATTTTATAATTGAGGTATATCCTAACAGATTACCAGAAGGTTGACTCATGATAGTAGCACCAGTCTTACCTAAAGCTTATTGATAGTCTAAGAAGGAGGCTTATTCAAGGATGGTAGTAAGATTTTGCATAAATCCTATTGACAGTCATGAGACTGATTCAAGGATGGTAGCATAGATGCCAGATACTTAGTGATAACCTATGTATTGAAAATCCTCTAACAAGGTCGCACTTAATAGTGTGTTTGTAACCTTTAACGGAGTTGGCTCCTAAAAGGGCTCACTTTAGAGGAGTGAAAATTTGGGGTACTGGTCCCAATGGTTTT
Source organism: Thuja plicata (assembly GCA_018584345.1). NCBI lineage: Eukaryota > Viridiplantae > Streptophyta > Pinopsida > Cupressales > Cupressaceae > Thuja > Thuja plicata. The sequence goes on from MU223621.1 coordinate 2,874,964, forward strand.
TTCCCTTAACAGGGTTTCCACGTTAAAATCCTTGTGTTATGTGTATGGTTAATTACTTTAGTGTTTTAAATTCTACATATGCATTTATGGATTGACTGGTATACTCTGCATATTTACTGAGTATCAGTAAATACAGTTTACTACTTATCGGTTATCAAGGAGAAACAAGACAGACAAGGTAAATTGACAGACAGTTATTTGTTTCAAATATTTCAAAGGCATGCATCTTGTTGGGACTTAATAATTTGAGAAGTATTGATTGGTGGATTAAAGTTTAAATTGGATAAATCTTTGAGGCCACTGATTCACCCCCCCTCTCAGTTATTACTAACAGTAATATGTTTAATCACTACACAACATTAAAACTCACCATGTAGGCTCTCCCTACAGATTTGACTCATTTCAATCTTCTCTCCCTTAAATGGATAGATATATCATTCTCTCTCTTTGTCTTTTCTCCTTTTCTCCCTTACAGTGGATATATATTTTATTGAATCATCTCTCCCTTTGACAACAATGCCAAAAAGAAAATAATCATCTCTTCAGTAGCCAAAAATATCTCTGGGTTTTTGGTTTAGATCAGGTACATTGCAGTGTACTGATATGCAATGTTGGTCTAGTTCTCATTTTGCATCAACATGATTGATATTCTGATAAAATGTAGGTTGACACAACCTCCTAATCAACATAGTGATTGATAGACAAGGGAAGGAACCCTAGTCTATTCCTCAAGTACTCAAATGTATCCTTTGGTAAGGGTTTAGTGAATATGTTAGCAAGTTGTTCTTTTGATTAAACATATTCCAGTGTCACCTGTTTTTCTTATACCCGTTCCCTCAAGTAGTGATACTTTATAGATATATGCTTTGTTTTTGCATGCATCACCGGGTTCTTAGAAATGTTAATTGCACTAGTATTATCACAATAAATTATCACTAGGTCAGTGATATCTTCATTCATACCTTTCAAAAGTTGTTTTATCCATGCAATGTTCGAACAGTTTGTAGCAACAACAACATATTCTGCTTCTGTGGTTGATTGATATATTCATCCTTTCTTCTTACTAATCCAAGTAACTAATCTTTCTCCCACAAAGAATGCTCCACAAGTAGTGCTCTTTCTATAATCAATATTCCCAGCCCAATCAACATCTATGTAAACTTTGAGTTCAAACTTGCCATCTATCTTGTACTGTAATCCATAATCTTTAGTGTTCCTCAGATATTAAAAAATTCTCTTTACAACAGTCATATGTGATTCCTTAGGATTAGCAGAGAATCTTGCTACAATCCCAACTACGTGTGCAATGTCTGGTCTTGTGTGTGCAACATACATCAATTTTCCAATTCTAGATCTATACAATGTCTGATTTACCTCGGTTGTTTGATCTTCTTTTGTCAATTTGCATTAAGTGACTGTAGGTGTACCGACTGGTTTTGAATCTTCCATTCTGAATGTCTTCAGTACTTCCTTGATGTATTTTGACTGAGTAATGCATATGCCTTCATCCTATTGTAAGATTTACAAGACAAGAAAAAAATTGATCTCTCCAAACATTGACATTTCAAATTCTTTTATCATTTCATCAACAAATGATTTGCATAAGTTATCATTTTCTCCAAATAAAATATCATCAACAAAAATTTCAGCAATTAGAATCTTATCATCAGTTCCTCCTTTCAAGTATAAATTGTTGTTATCACTTGTTCTAACAAATCCAATACTGATAAGATAGGAGTGTAGTCTTTCATACCATGCTCTCGGTGCTTGTTTCAGTCCATACAAGGCTTTATGTAACTTACATACCATGCTTTTTTGAGTAGGATCAACAAAACCTTCAGGTTGTTCAATGTATACCTCTTCTTCCAATATTCCATTCAGAAATGCAGATTTAACATCCATCTGATAAACTTTGAATCCTTTGTATGCAACATAAGAAAGTAATATTCTAACTCCTTCAAGTCTAGCAACGGATGAAAAAGTTTCTCCATAGTTAATACCTTCTTCTTGTGCATACCCTTTGTATACTAGTCTTTCCTTATTTCTGGTTACATCTCCATTCTCATTCAATTTTTTTATGAATATCGATTTGGTACCAATAAAATTCTTATCACTCGGTCTCGGTACTAATGTCCATGTTTTGTTTTTCTATATCTTCTCAATTTCTTCATTCATTGCATTAATCCATTCTTCATTTTCAAGTGCATCTTTAACATTTTTAGGTTCAAATTCACAAATCAAACATGTGTTTTCATTCAACTTAGTTTTGTACACACAAAATAGTGCACTTCTATGAATCCTTACATGCAAGGAAACTCAAGAATGAGCCCTCACAAATCGATCCATAGCTCTCTATGCATGGAGTTGCAAGATTTATAAAAATTGCTCTCAGCTAGAGCTATAAACTCATGACCTTGCCAATAAACCATACAACGAGAGATTCAATGAAGACAAGGGCAAGAATGCCAATATCCTCAAGAATCAAAATGTATGCAATGCAATGCAAATCTAAATGAAAATGCAAGCTAAGCTATGAAAATGAAAGTACAATGCAACTAATCTATGAAATGAAAGAACAAATGTTACCAAGCCTTCTTATTTAGACTATGTGAGATTATTCT
>MU223621.1:2898987-2913969 GCA_018584345.1 Thuja plicata
CCACTTGAGAAAGTCCACTTTCTCAAGCTGGACTTTCTTAAAGTCCATATTCTCTTACATCCTCCCTTCCCTCTTTAAGGCCTTCATTAATGCCTTCATTAATATGAAGACCTTAAGCCTATGTCTCGCCCATGCCTTATTAATGCCTTGGGCATTAAAGGCTCTTACATATTCATTTATGAGCCTCCAAGTTCATAAATGAGCCTTGTCCCCCCTCTCTCTCTCCCATTCTTCTATAAATAGAAGCCTGTTTTGAGAGCAAATAAGCCTTCACCTTAGATCAAAATTACATTGTTATGCTGTTAGATTCACTCTAGACTTACATTTCATCCATTATCTCATGCTAGTTCTTTATTTTCATTTCATGTTTTAAAGCTAGAATACTTGTTTTTCATGTCTTTTAGCTTGTTTTTAAATAAAAATCCTTCATGCTAGGTTGTATTCATCACTGATTTGTAGCATATTCTGAGGGCTGATATGTTATTAATTACACTCCTCCTAGTTAGCAGGCAATAGGTCGATATTAGTGGTTTCTAACATTTTGACTAACCATTCAAGCTAATGCAATGACTTATTGAGTGTTTGTGTCACTTTCAACAGGTACCCATTTACACATACAGAACAGGCAGTCTGATTGTGAAAAGGGTTGCAAACACCTCAGGAGTTGAAGTAGCTGACCTTGTTGTACAAGTTTCCAATCTGAGCATGAAAGTGTTAGAAAAGGAGAAAGAAGCATATGCCAGTCTGAATGAAAAGTATGAGTTTGTGCTCAAGGCTTATAATGAGTAGAGGGTTAAATCTTTGATGAAGGGCAACAAAATAGTAGAGTTGGAGGGTAAGAAAAAAACCCAATTTGTTCCCCAAAGGGTAATTGCTCAGGACCCATATCAACCTTCCTCCTTGAGTCCATTCATAACATATCCCCCATCCCTTGCACCTCTGAGTCCTACTATTCAAGAAGCTGTTGAGGCCAAGAGGGAAGAATTAGAAGCTGAGAAGAGCAGGCTAATCAGTGAGAGAACAAGATTAGAAGAGGAGGGTAAGAGAGACTTGTAAGATTCCCCAACATACAAAGAGGCTAAAGAACTAGTGAAGTAGAAGCACATAGATCAAATATTTACAAATCTCAAGAGATGTGCTAGTGAGGTCAACCTCTCTAATCTCTACCTATTGGGGAAGAAGATTGCAAGCATCATCAGCAAATATGATGCTAAAAAGGGACAATGGAATTTGATAGTGAGTAAATGGAAGGGGAGGGTATCCCATGTAAAATATTTCAATTCCCTCTCTAAAGAGAAAAATGATGTTGATATTATTTTGACAAGCACTCACAAGTGTCTTAAATTGATGGTCAATTTAGACACCAAGAGGAACATGGTGATGAAAAAGATCACAACTCTGAAAGGGGAATTTTCCAAGGACAGATACGATATGTATCCCTATATGTTCAAAGAGGATGGGAACATAAAAAATAAAGCCCTATGGCTGAGGCAGCTAAATGAAGCACTAACTAGAAGAACAAAAAGTATTGTCACATTGGCAAATACTGGATGGTTTGTGCTAACTATAGATATTTTGAGTAAAGCCAAGAAATTTTTTGAATCTTGGGAGATAGAGATTGAGAAGGATAATAGTGATTGGGAGGAGTTCAATAGCCAAAAGGATGAGGTTCTCAAATTCAAATGGCCAAGTGATGAGGTGTTCACCTCATGGATTAGCAAGTATGGAGTAGTCACCCCAATAGCATGAGACACCAAATATGAAGGGGACAGCTAACACCAAGGAGGTTGAATGAATAGAGCAAATCAGATATTTGGGGCCTCTACACCAATAAGAGAGAAAGATCTAGATGATAAAGACCCAACTACTTTGGAACAACTTCAAGCATTCAGGTGATCACAAGACAAATGATCACATGGCTCGTAGCAAATATTGTTATCCTGTCAGCCAGAAGTTTTTTCTCTTCTTGGAACTATATTTTGTCATGTAGCCCAGTCATCCGTAGCTTGTTGCATTATTATTCTCCAAAAGGATTCCAAGATGACTGGGGTTACCTACAAGTATCAAATTGTAATATTGTAATAAGAATGGTAAATATAAGACTACAAGGCAGATTACTAAATTGGTCTGGCCATTGGTTTTTGAGTCTTCAAAGTGTACTTTTATTGAGTTCATATCAATAAAAATACAATGGAATCTCCATTTTTGATGCCAATGGGGTCTTCTTGCATTTGTAATTAATTCTTGTATGTTCAATTTGTAAGGCATTTTGAGTATACTGATTACAAGGTAGTCATGTTCTTGTTTGTGAGTTATTTTCAAGGAGATGATTGCAAAGAATTAGGGTTTGTGCAAGGATTTGATACATTGGTGTGAGGAATGAGAGGATAGTTTGTAAGGCACTCTATCTGGGGTTCAATTGTGTTCTAATTAATTTTATTAATATGTGTATGCTCTGTTATGACTCTATTACCCATGATTAGGCACTGGTCAATATGCTGACATGTGGTTTTTATCATCAATTTAAATATTAAAACCTTTACCTTCTGTTGTCAATAAATTATATGTGTAGTTGATTGTGTTGAAGAATATAGTTCATCTTAGTGATTCCTTGAAGAGTGAATCAATAGGTTAGCCTTCCTAGGCCAAGCTGGCATAAAAAGAAGAAGGATTGCAAATCCTTAATCCACTGTGAGATTCTCTATTATTCAGTGAGTCTATCAAAGGTACACCCGCCTGGGTATGTGGAGCCCAAAGTGTAGGAGGATCTTTATTCTTGTTAATTAGCCTTACTCATGTATGAATCTGAGTTGGGAATAGAGGGTTAAACATTTGTTATTGTTTTAAATGATTCATACAAGAAAATGAGCTAACAGTTTCATGTAACATCTCCATTCTCATTCAACTTGTTTCTGATTATCTATTTGGTGCCAATTACATTCTTATCATTTGGTCTCGGTACCAATGTCCATGTTTTGTTCTTTTGTATTTTCTCAATTTCTTCATTCATTGCCTGAATCCAATCATCATTTTCAAGTGCATCTCTAAAAATTTTAGGCTCAAATTCATAAATCAGGCATGTGTTATCAGTCAACTTACTTCATGTCATCATGCCAACTCTCTTATCTCCATTAATCTAATTCTTTGGATGATGTTTTCTTATATATTTTTCAAGTATAGGTTCAGTTCTTTCTTCATTTTGTTCTCCAGTTGGTGTATGATCACGATCTCCAGTTGCAACATCTTCCTGATTCTTGGTTGGTGCATCTTGATGCTCGGTAACATTACCTTGTTGCTCGGTAATGATAGGCAGTTGCTTAGGAAAAGTGTTAGGATCTTCATTGTAAACAAATCTATTGTAGTCTTCTAGTTTTCTTTTACTTTCAAAATCATTCTTCTCAACAAATTCATAAACTCTTACATTTTCACTTTCAATGATCTTGTTAGAAGACTTGTTTAGACATTTATAAGCTTTGCTCTTAGTATAATATCCTAGAAATATTCCTTCATCGCCCTTTGAATCAAATTTCCCATTTCTATCATCTTTCAAAATATAGCATTGACTTCCAAATATTCTAAAGTAACTCAGATTAGGTGTGTAACCATACCATAATTCATAAGGTGTCTTGTTTGAATCTTTCTTCAGTTGTACTCAGTTCAATGTGTATACAACAATACTAACAATTTCCCTCCAGTAAACTTGTGTAACACTCTTTTCAATCATCAATGTTCTAGCACAATCCATAATGGATCTATTTCTCCTTTCAACAATCCCATTCTACTGTGGTGTCCTCGATGCAGAGACCTGTCTCTTATTTCCATGCTCATTACAAAAGTTAGTGAAATCATCATAAATAAATTCTCCTCCTATGTCTAATCTTAAACATTTCATTTTTTTACCACTTTCTTTTTCCACTTTAGCTTTATACCATTTGAATATCTTAAATGCTTCAGATTTTTCTTTTAAGAACATGACATTCATCATTCTAGAATAGTCATCAAAAAATAAAATAAAGTATCTATCACCATAATAACTCTGTGTTCTCTCAGGTCCACATAAGACATGGTGAGGTTTAGATATGCTCAGTAAGCCTCTTAATTTCCTTTTCTTATTGATCTTAACCATGTTGTCAAAATTCACATGACATAACCTCTTATGCTACAACCACACATCTTCATTTCTAGTCATCAAACAAAAGATTTATGCAGAGTCAAGATAGAATAGATTAGCTTTTGATTGTTCTCCTATGCTGATCAAATTTCCAGTTTCATCATAGATTTTAGCTTTTCTGTTCTCAAATGCAACTTGGTGACTTGTTTTATTTAACTATGAAACACTCAACATATTATAATTAAGTTACTTCACCCAATATTCATTCTCACATTCGATCATGTTGTTCAACAATATAGTACATTTTCCTTTCACTTGACAAGGTGTATCATTTCCCATTCTAATAGGTCCACCATTATAATTCTCAAGAAATTCAAATTTGTCTTTATCTCCAGTCATATGATGAGTACAACCACTTGCAATAATCCAAACATTATTCTTGCTAACTTTAGAAATAAGTGTTGTTTCAACGTACCTTTCATCTTCTTCTGAATCTTCTTTCATAGCTACAAACACTGTCTCAATATTTTCATCAGTGTCAGTGTCGGTGTCTTCATCTTTATTTTCAACAAGGTAACATGCTTTCTTGCCTTTGTCTTTGTAATCTCGGTTGCCCCTTCTGTCATACTATCGGTTTATTTTGTATTCTCAATCATCCTTTTCGTCATTAGATCTTTCATTGTTTCTTTAATCATTTTTACTATAAGGGAATCTGGCAGCAAAGTGTCCAATTTATTTACAATTAAAGCATACCAAAGGTAGTTTACCTTCTGTTGGCCCACTTATGGTCCCCCATTTTAAATTTTAAAAAACCAAGTCCATCTCATGAGAAAATCAGAATTTGCACTCTTTGCTCATAATATCATGTGAGGATGGTATTTTATAAAAAGTTCACCTAGTCCATAATCTGGTTCAAAAGGTTTATGTTCATAAGTTTGAAAGTATAGGTTCAAAATCCAAAGTTCAAAATCTCTAAAAATTTGGAGTTCAAATATCTAAGTCCCTTGATTCAAAGGTGCAGCTTCAAATTCAAATAATTTTGAACTTTCGATTTGAACTTAAAAGTTCAAAGTTCAAGGTTCAAATCGAGCATGGAAGAACAAAGACAAAGTGATCAATGAAGAAAAGATAGATTTTTTTCATTTTGAACCTTCTATTTGAACTCTGAAGTTCAAATTTCAAAAGTTCAAATTGATAGTCAATTTTGTGCACACATCCGACAGTCCGAAATTAATTTTGAAAAAGGTTATATATTTTGAAATCTGAAGATGAACCACCTATTATTTTGGTCATAAGTATTCCCAGATTTAATCTTATGGTTATGAGAGCTCATATTATATAGTATTTCAATACTTTCTGAGAATTGAGCAGCTTGTGACCATAATTTGTTGAGTTTATTTTTAGTAGAAAATTAGTCTTAGTGCGGGGGGAATACCTTTTTATTGAACCGTTGGATTTGGCCAAGTTTTTGATATGTTGCGGAGAGGAAAATTGAACCAGATTTGACTGGACTGATTTGAAAAATTCAATCATATTCAAAAGTTATGGTTGACTGATTACGGGTCCATCAAAGTGACCAACAACTTCTTATTTTAACTAATTTTAAACATTAGTAAAGCATGACTCATTTTTGTAATGGGTAGACCCGATAGATGGTTTATAAATGGTAATGAAATATGACTATATTATGGTTATCATGAAGATAAGAAGAAGTTGAGGGATTTTCAAGAATCAGTTATATATAACTGAAAAGTTACGGGAAGAATTCTCTATAAAAGAGAAGGCTTTTCAAAGAAAAAAGGTTCTTTTTATTTTTCAGAAGTCTGTTGGCTACAAGGAAGGGAGAGAAGTTTTAAGATTTTGATTTGTAACATAGAAAATGAGGGGAATAGATGGTTATTATTTTTTAAGTTTTTTTGGGGGGCAGGGATGAAATGATCTGTTGATCATTTTTGTTTGGGTATTTGAAAACAAAGAGAAATATATTTTCAGGTCCATTGGTTCAAATATATATTTTTCTGTTTGAAGTTAATCTGTTGGCTTCTTCATTTATGTTTTCAGATATTGTCTTGTCATGTTTTGTCAAAGTGCATGTATGCATTATAAATCTGTTGGTTTTGTGTATTCATGGCTGCAAACTTAAATAGTAAATATTCTTTCATTTCTTTGTATTGGGAAGGATTAAAACAATTATATGTAGGCTTTTTTTTATTCTTCTTTTTGTCATTTAAATATGTAAATCACATTCATTCCATGTTGATGGGTGAATGTTAGGCTGCCTTAGTGTCTTCTACTTAAAGACAATCAATAATTAATTCATTTTATATCTTAAAACAAGGAGCTGTACCTCTCAATTTAGAGGAAGATTATCAATTTAATGATAATCTATCCAGCTATTAGTGCTCTTTGTCCTTAGTTCTAGGCATTTGGAGCTAATTTATATTTTTATTTTTGAAGGAAAAATATGTTCACTAATAGATTTTTGGTGACTCTACTGGGATTCAGAATCAAAGATCAATGCATTTTGTTGTCCTCAGATTTTTAAAATGTCTTTATGTAAAGAGATTGGAAAATTTGTGTAAAACATCATGCTCAATCCAAGGGCTATGAGAAAAGGGAAAAGATCATACCCTATGATCCCTGAAATTCTTGAAATGGATGATAAAGTGTTGCATAAATTTTGGGATCACTGCAAAGGAAGTGTCTCAAAGGATGTAAAAATGAGGAAAAACATAGAAGATGACCATGCATCTATGCTAATATGGAGGAGTATTTGTACAAGATTTCACAAGCTAAAAGAGTTACAAGAAAGAAAACATTAGCTACAAGCTCACAAGAAAATAATATTATAGCTTAAAGAAGAATTGAGAGTTGATGAAGATGAAGTTCTAGCTACTTCAGAATCTTTCCATTGAATTTTTTTTTTAGTCTTTAGTAAACAATAAATTAAGCCAAGAAAACAATCCAAGGAAAAACCTACAGCTAAAGAGTTAAATGGTGAAAGTGACCAGATGTTGCAATATCTTTGGAATGCCTTCAAAGGAAGAATTTGTGAAGCTGAAAAGAACAAGTTAAATCCCACTAAAGATCATATATCTACTTTGCTGCTAAAATGTGTGCATCAAAGGTATTACAACCTCAAAAAAATTGATCAAAATGTTTTGGCTGCAACAAAGACACCAAAGGGAAAAATAGAGAGTGAAAGACTGATTTCTTATGTTTTCTCTATTCTTAGGGAACAAGATTTCACACCTATGGTGGTGAAACCACCAACATGTAATCAAAAATCAAGGAAGATATCACATCAAGATAAAGAGGATGAATTTATATTTTTTCACCATGCATGAAGGATGGGCTAAAAGAAGAAATGCACGTGCAAAGAAGATTTTGGGTTGTTGCTGGAAAAGGTAAATATGATCAAGAAAATGATAGAGAATTTGTGAGCCTGGATGATGAAAATTTATTGGAATATTTTTCTTGACCAGAAATGGATATTTTCATCTTTGAAATGAATGAAAATCAGCTTGCTTTAGATGATCTTGAAGATGAAAATTTTCAGCCAGAATATGCAAATTGCCATTTTTTAGAAGAAAATTGTAAGAATAATTCTTTGTATTCAGAAGTCTTGGATGAATATAGATTAGAATCATTTCATTCTGAATTTTCAAATGAATCTTGTAATAAAGATAAAGTGATATCATGTTTTGACAAAGAATTTTCAAATTTTGAAAATCACTTTAAAAGAAAAGATTATGAGATAAACAAAAGGCTAGATCATGACCAAGCTAATGAAGCATTGCAACCCTGTGAATTGCTGACTAGTTTGGATAACACTTTTCTTTGTCAAGAAGAAGTCATAGATCATTATTTTTCATCTATAAGACAAGGAAACTTGAGCACAAGAAATTCAACTATTAATTTGTCTCATGCCTTTGATAAAGAATTTTTAGATTTAATTGTAGTTAAGAGGGATGAAAGGTTTATGGATAGAATTGATCCCGTGCTTGATGAAACCTCTCTTTATTTCAAGATTGATTCAAATGCTGAAAATTATCTCAAGAATTATGGTCTTAACATTAGTGATTATGAGGATGATGCAACCCTCTCTCTTGAAGTTTTTTGGCATTATTTTTTCAGCTAGAAGTAGAAAATTGCTCGAGTGAAACTATGTAGGGAACTCAAGAAGATTAATTTTTTTTTTATGATAAATGGTTATTCAGATGTGAATATACCTACATATTTTTTCTGCATTCAATAAATCATAGATTTATCTTTGAAGGAGTCATCGAATGGCAGGTATTTCTAGTTACATCATGCAGCCACACCCCATTGTTCTAGAAAGGTACCTTTTTCTCACAGCTAGTTAATGGGTTTGCATAATCAATCTTGTATATATTTTAGTAGGCTCTTGTGACCATGTACATGTTTAGTTAGTTTTTGTTGTGCATAGCTTAGTTTTCTTGGGTTTTGGCTTGCTAGTTGCCCTGCTCCCCTCCACCCATCTATAAGCATCTCCCTATGCTCATGACTTTCTTTGACTCTGTTACCCAATGTATGCAAGGAACTCATCTTTCCCAAAGACATGTTGGATTCTCCATGTCCTTTTAGTCCATGTCCCTAGATAGAGCCAATTTTTGGCCCACTTATGGTCCCCCATTTTAAATTTTAAAAAAAAGTCCATCTCATGATCAAATCAGAATTTGCACTCTTTGCTCATAATATCATGTGAAGATGGTATTTTATAAAAAGTTCAGCTAGTTCAAAATTTGGCTCAAAAGGTTTATGTTCGCAGATTTGAAAGTACAGGTTCAAAATCCAAAGTTTAAAATCTCTAAAAATTTGGAGTTCAAATATCAATGTCCCTTGATTTAAAGGTGTAGCTTCAAGTTCAAATAATTTTGAACTTTCGATTTGAACTTAAAAGTTCAAAGTTAAAGGTTCAATTCAGGTATGGAAGGACGAAGACAAAGTGATGAATGAAGAAAAGACAAATTTTGTCATTTTGAACCTTCCATTTGAACTTCAAAGTTCAAATTTCAAAAGTTTAAATTGATAGTCAATTTTGTGCACACATCCGACAGCCTGAAATTAAATTTGAAAAAGGTTATAGATTTTGAAATCTGAGGATGACCCACCTATTATTTTGGTCATAAGTATTCCCATATTTAATCTTATGGCTATGAGAACTCATATTATATAGTATTTTAATACTTTCTCAGAATTGAACAACTTGTGACCATGAATTTGCTGAGTTTATATTTTAGCATAAAATCAGTCTCAGTGCGGGGGGGATATCTTTTTATTGAACCATTGGATTTGGCCAAGTTTCTAATATGTTTTAGAGAGGAAAATTGTGTTAGATCAGACCAGAGTGATTGGAAAAATTTGATCATATTTAAAATTTATGGTTGACTGATTACAGTGTATCAAAGTGACCAACAACTTCTTATTTTAACTATTTTTAAACATTAGTAAAGCATGAGTCATTTTTGTAATGGGTAGACCCGATAGATGGTTTATAAATAGTAATAAAATATTATTATATTGTAGTTATCATGAAGATAAGAAGAAGTTGACAGATTTTCAAGTATCAGTTATATATAATTGAAAAGTTACGGGAAGGAGGATTTTTCTAGAATTGTTTATAAAAGAGAAAAAATTTCAAAGAAAAATGGTTTTTTTTTTAGAAGTCTGTTGGCTACAAGGAATGGAGAGAAGTCTTCTGATTTCAATTTGTAATAGAGAAAAGGAGGGGAATAGATGATTATTATTTTTCAAGCTTCTTTTGGGGGCAGGGATGAAATGATCTGTTGATCATTTTTGTTTGGGTATTTGAAAACAAAGAAAAATACATTTTTCAGATCCATTGGTTTGAATATTTTTTTATTGAAGTTAATCTATTGGATACTTCATTTATGTTTTTAGATATTGTCTTGTCATATTTTTTCAAAGTGTATGTATGTATTATAAATCTGTTGGTTTTGTGTATTCATGGATGCAAACTCAAATAGTAAATATTCTTTCATTTCTCTATATGGGGAAGGATTAAAACAATGGCCTGTAGGCTTTTGTTTATTCTTCTTTTTGTCATTTAAATCTGTAAATCATAGCCATTCCATGCTGATGGGTGAATGTTAGGCTGCCTTAGTGTCTTTTGGTTAAAGACATAGTCAATAATTAATTCATTGTATATCTCAAAAGAGGGAGTTGTACCTCTCAATTTAGAGGAAGACTATCAATTTAATGATAATCTATCCAATTGTTAGTGCTCTTTGTCCTTAGTTTTGAGCATTTGGAGTTAATTTATATTTATATTTTTGAAGGAAAAATCTGTTCACTAACACCTTTATATCTTCCTTTACCTTTATGTAATCTTCTAGTCATTAATGATTCAAGTTCATCAAGTTCTCTCTCATCACTGTCACTGTCGCTACCATTTCTTATCATGTGTTTGTTACCAGATTTACTAATTTTCAGAGATGACATAAATACAGACTCAACAGTAGGAACAATAATGTTGTCAAAATTGTTCAGCTCAAATGAAATCAGTCTACCGACTAGACTACCAATTGTGATATTATTTCCAGGTGCTTCTTTCATTTCATGTACTGCAGAGACTCTAATAGCATAAATGTGCAATAGAATTTTGAGAATCTTACTTACAATATTATCTTCATTAATAACTCCACCTGCTCCATGAATAGCAACCTCCTTGATTTGGTTACTGTACTATGATATGTTTTCTCCTTCTTTCATTCTCATGTCATCAAAATTTCCTCTGAGACTTTCAGCTTTAGGTCTTTGCACATTTACATATCCTCAATGAACTAGTGTGAGTGTGTCCCACATCTGCTTGGCAGTTGTACATGTCTTGACATCCTTGAATTCAACATCAGATAGTGAAGAAGCAAGCTCTATCATCATAGTATTGTGTTCATGTCTTTCTCTCAGCTGATCAATAGTCAAAGTTCCAATAGGTAAGGTGAACTCAGTATCCAAGTATTATGTGACATCATTTCCAATCCTTGACAGATATAGTCTCATTCTTCTCTTCCATGTTGAGAAGTTGTCCTAACAGAGTAGACTTAACCATCTTTGTTTAAATCTCCAAACTAAGTGCACACATACATTGTGTTGCAAAATCCTTTCACAAGGTAGATCTAAAAAATCTTATTGTTACTCCTAATAGGGAAAGATCACTAGAAGTGATCAATCTTTGTAATCTCTAATAGGATACTTTATTATTGCGGTAGTGAAGTTTTGTGGGTTCCATCCCCACCATAGTTTTTACCTTCTAAGAAGGGTTTTTGCAATACCCAGATACATGTGTTATGTGTATTTGAGTTTCATGAATGTTTTATTATTTTGATTACATGCATTTACATTTCTTCAAGGTATTTCATGTATGGTGAAAGAAAACTACTCAGTCGGTTAATACAATTTATGTTTACAAGGTTTTGTTTTGAAATTTTTTAAGGGTACTGATTCATCCCTCCCCTCTCAGTACACACCTTTCTATCATTCCAAAAATTACTATCAAAGCTAGTTCTCTTGTTTAAGAAGTTTAATCACTGAAGAGAAAATATCTTATGATAAAAAGGTATACGCTTGACAAAACTATTGAGAAGTAGAAATTGCAGTTGTAGATCTACGTTGAACAATACAAAGAAGCCAAAGAGAAACTGAAGGAGTTACTGGTTAAGAGAAAAGATGTGGCATCTCATTGTAATGAGATTGATTATCATGAAGAAGAGATACATGAACCATTTGATAAATCTGGATCTGAATCTGGTAGCATATTTGATGCATATCAAGTAATCATATCAAAGCTATCTGAAAATAATCAACAAGTTACAGAACAAGTGAAAGCACTACGGATCGGTCAAGGTACACAAATTGTTAGAATGGTTGAAGTCATAAATGATGCAAATAATTATGAACAAGAAATAAATATGGTTTTTGACAACAAAAGACAAATGAATGAAAGGTACAAGAGAAAGAATATGAAATATCAAGACTTACCAAACATCACTTTGAGATCACCAATCAAATGGTTACTATAAGTCATGAGGCCAACTGAGTAAACATTGAACTTGCTAGAAAATTGGAAGATATTGGTGAACTAAGAGAAGAAAATGAAAAACTGAGGAATGAAGTGATGATTCAAAAACAACATAATGAGATGATTAAGAGAGATGAAGATAGTACTAAAAGGATAGATGAATTTTTCAACAGTCAAAGGACACTTAACAACAATACCGGTTTAGGGTATACCGAGCATGGAGAATCATCAAATAAAGATTAATAGAGGAATTTTTACACAAATCCAAATCTAAACAAGCCCTTGTGCTATCATTTTGGAAAACTAGGCCACACATAAAATGTTTACAAAAGCTGAGCAAAAGGTATTCATAATTCCACTTCTAATTTCAATGGTAATTGTTATAATTGTAACAAGCATGGACATCAAGCACATGAATGCAAATCTAAGTTGAAAAAGCCACAAAAGAAACCCTACATGGAAAATTATTTTTGTACTTGCAACATGCATGGTCACACATCACAAGAATGCATGACTAATATGAAGCAAATCTGGAAACCTAAAGGACATGAAAATGCTTATCAACTGAGAAGACAAGGTAATGCATATACTTGGGATTATAACACTTGGGTAAATTTCACAACATGTGGTAGGTATGGACATATTGCAGCTAACTATATGAGAAAGTGGAGAGGAAAATCTAGAAGCTGGACAAATTCTAGAATGGCATGTTTACTCTATCATAAGGTCAATCATTTAAGTAAAGATTACAAAGAACGAGCAACAGAAACAAGTACTTTTGGAAATGGAAACAAAATTGAAGAAATCATGAGGAAAAGGAATCAAACATGGAGGAAAGCATCCAATGAAAATGTTGGACCAAGAACAATAGTTGGTGACACCTCATCCAATGGATCAGGTGATTCCACCACCTCCACCTAAGCAATGCAAGTATGTATAGAACTACATTTTGCAAAGTTATATATTACATTAGTTCCTTATGTTCAGTGAGTGAATTCCAAATTAGCATGAATTAAGATGCACTATGGTATTATATTCTTGTTAACTTGAAACTAGTTTAGTCGGTTAATCTGTACCAAGCAAGAAATTCCAGTCAGTGAACATGTGAGAGACAACCAAGTTGCTAAGTCAACTGAGAATTTGTAGTACTCACCGAGCTGAAGTATCTTTAGTGTTAATCGAGTGATTTGTTTGTTGACTGAGTGGTTGGTGACAAGCATTTATTGCACTGATTAAGATATTTTTCTATAAATTTACAAGAAGTGAACTCATTTGTTCACAAAATGATCAAAGAGCGAAGCAGAGCGATCTAGAGCGAAATTACAACAGGGCATTTTGAGCATTTCATAGAGATTCAAGCATGTTCTGAGTAGTTTTCAAGTATAGTATTTGCACTTACCAAGCTATCTATAACATTCATTGCAAGCCCTAAATTTGAAAAGATGACATCATCTTCATCTCAAACCGTGAGAGGCAAGAGTGAGAAAAGAAAAAAAGGTAATTATTGTTAAGAATTCAACATGCACAGAACCCAACTACAAATTTCATCCAGAGGTTGCTACACAACCCAAAAAAAAGGTGTGTTCTCTACGGTACCACCTATGGTTCTATTGGTTCAAGATGTGAGAGCACATATACATTGCAAAATCAATGAGATAGGTGATTTTGAGCTCATCCTGACATATCATGAGCTTTGCAACAATGAAAAACTCAAGGATGATCATAAGCATTTGGAGGTGAAAGGGTTAACCAATTCCCTACATTTCCTGAGAGAGTTTAGAATAGAATGGATTCGCATTGTACTAAACCAAGTACATGATATTAAATTATGGCTAGATGAACCTATGAAGATCACAAAGGAGGTGATACATGTAGTCACTGGGTATCCAACAACTGATAAAGAAAAATATCTAAGACATCAGGCCAAAACCGAGATTGAAAAGCTAACAAGAGCCAAGTGGGATGGTAGAGGTATGAGGATCAATACTATCAGTGATTATGAACTAAGGTTTGGAGCCTATGCTATTGCATACAAGATATGTCAATCCAACAGACCCAACAATGTCACATGTGGTGATGTTGACATTGTGTGTAAAATTGTGAAGAAGGGTTTGCAACTCGACCTAGCTGAGTTATTGTTGAGGCGATTGTAAGAGAATATGAGGATAATCAAGTCATCACATTCAAACACATGCAAGTTTAGTTTTGTGTGTGTGAGATTATACCTTCATGAAATTAGGATCAATAACAACAACTCTATGGAAAGAAAATACAGTTTAATCTAAGAATTAAAGTTAAATCCATGACATCTCATGGTTCTCTATCTAAGCTTTGTTAAGAGAGCTCTCAGCCTTAATCTCTCTCAAGGACAATCCTAGAATGAGAAAAATTGATAAACATGCTCTAATATAGCTCAAATGCTTAAAGATGTGTGTGCTTTCCATTCAAATGCTCATGATTCATGCTATGAAATCAACAAATGCTTCTCAAAATGATGCTCTAAATGATATGAAAATGCTGAAATACTATCAAATTCTCTCAAATGCTCTCTAAATGCCTATAATAAGGATGCTTTTCTCTTGAATTTCTTGGATCCCAAATACAAAGAAAATGGCTTGTATTTATAGCAATTTCCCAAGGGTAGGGGTAGAGTGAATTGATCATGGTCAAGCCTTGGTTGATTAAAAAGCTTTGAGGTGATTTCAAATGGAGGGAAAATTAAATGGTTGTCCTCAAAGGGTGGGAAAAGAAGACAAGATCCTCAACTCTCATTGGTTGATCAATTTGAGTTGAAATAAATTAGGAATTA
>MU223621.1:2953648-2975927 GCA_018584345.1 Thuja plicata
AAGGCTACAACCTTCTGAAAGATGATATGCACTATATCAAAATGAACTGTTGTGATGACATTGTTGTCTGATCAGTTCCGTGTATGTGCAAATGCTCTTACTCTCTTAAAGAGCTATATCATATACTAATTTCATATTATTGTCCCTTTGTATCTTCCTCTTTCATAATAATCGATGCTTCTATCATATCTTTACATTACATACTTATATATTCAAATCCGAATAGGCATGACCCAAAACAAAACACTAGTCAGCCCTAAAACAAAATATACAATGCTTCCAAACAAGTCAGCTCAAGCATGTTTAATACAATGTTAATTACATTATTACAATCATATAACCAAAGGCACTTAGCCATTACATTATAAAATAACACACGCTGATCAAAACACTTAGTCGGCTTCCATGCTTTGTCTCCTGGACTGTTGGTCTATTGATCTTCTTGTAACTTTGCCATACTATAGTTCTATACTATGCTTGTCTGGATGTAGCATATACATGTGTCATAAAACTTATATCTGAATGTGCATAAGCTGAATCGATCTCTCACACATGCGCTGATGTGTTGATCGCTGAGTATCTCTGTCTGCCCTGTTTTCCTTAGTCATTTTGTCTTTCATGACAGAAACTAAACATGAATCTTTTTCCATGATGAAAACACAAAATGAATCATGCATCCTCAGGTAGTCAACTTGCCAACAATCTCCCCCTTTGTCATTTATGGCAACAAAGGAATGTGGTCAAGTTACTCAAAATGACTTAACACAAAAAGTGACTGTATAACATCATATATACATATACTTCTACGCTTATACACATTCTATATACTCCCTCTTTGACATTAATGACAAAGGTGTACAAAAAATTGTAATTCTACTGCATACTTACTCCATATACACTTCAGGGTATGCAATTTTAAGAGATTGGATCTCTTTCTACCAAAATGCTTTCATACCATCAACTGTTTGTAGATGCGCGCATAATGCATATGGCAGCTTCTCCATTTTTATCAGATCTATGCAGGGACCTTGATCATATATCACAATAGTGGCATCAATCTATTTGATGTTCTCATTGAGGATTGCTAAGGATGGCGCAAGTGCATTCCTTAAGTGGGTTTGCCTTACCCTTATCTTGCTGATTTCTAACTTTGCTTTCTCAATTTTATCTAACTGCCCTTGGTAGACATTGTTACATATGTTCATGTCTTGCGTCGAAGTTTCAACTAATTTTATTATGATATCTATCATTAAATTTGCCTCTTCTACCTTTTTGGTGTGCTCAGAGGTGAGCTTTACTCTGTCCATACAATTTTCTATGACTCTCTTTCCTTTATCTGCCAATTCCTTCAATATAGATTGCCCAATCTTTAAGGAGTTCAATTCTAAGGTAAAGTTCTTTACCAAATCATCCAGTCTCTCCTTCTTGTATTCATCTTCTGTAATCTTTGTAGCAGAGTCTACTAAGCTTATAAAGTGTGATTTGAAGTTTGACAAAATGTTGTCCACATCTTCAACTGATGGAACTTTGGCTACTTTCTGGTCAACTGGCACTAAGTCATTCAAAATGTTCACCATTTTCAAAAAGAGAGGATTCCTCATCACTTGTTTTTCCTTTGCTTTTTCCATATCAAGAACGCTAATATTGATTAGGTCTTCTTCTCCCCATGCATCCAAACTTGCTGAATCAGGAGTTAACCTTGACAACAATGAGGTAGATGGTTGAGTGGATGGTGAGAATATAGTGTTCTGACTGGTATCCAAGCATTCAACCTTTACTGGTTTCTCTTTTATTGGAATCTTTTCATCTTGAGTATCTACATTTATGTCGACTTGATCATTGATGGGAGCTTCATCTTGTTGTGCAAAGGTATCATCAGTGCACATTTCTTTAGTGCTTACAAATGCCTTATCAACTTTGTCCATATCATTTTCAGATGCAGTCATGGATATCTTGACATTGTCAACTACTATAGTGTCTTCAGAGTCTTTATCTATATCAGAAGTTATTGTTACTGTGGGCGCTGAAACATGTGGACCTATTATGGGTGCAATCTGAATTACTAGTTCTGTAGCCTGTTTGGGAGGAGCTAGAGTAACTTTGGTTGTAGGCGCCGTTGGTGGATACATGTGTCTATCCATAAAGACTTGTGCAAATGCCTTTTCAGTTTCCTTACCTATCTGTTCATACTCCTTGTTCATAATTTGTAGGGTTCTTATCTTAGTTTGGAGATGAGGCTTCACTAGATCCAACAATATAGCCTTCTCATCATGTGAGCATACAGGAAGAAGAGTATCCAATGTTTCTTCTCTTATCCTTATGTCTTCCTCAATTGCATGTCTTTTCATGATCTCCAACAAGTTCCATAACTGATTTGGTATTACTGTTTTGAGCTCAAGAACTGTCTTCTTGAACTTGATCATATGAGATATGATCATAGAGTGTATCTCGGTCTTATCAATTTCTTGATACTTGTCATAGACTTTAGATAGTGTATCTAATCTCCCTTCATTAACAATCTTGTTCGTCAAAATATTTAGACTAGGTCTAAATCCTACCTCAGGAGGAGCTTGAGTATTCTTTGCTTTTCTTTGAGTGTTCCTTGAGGATGGGTGATTTGTGGGCGCCTATTTTCTTCCTCTAGTCTTCTTGCTTGGTGTAGATAGTGGAGATGAATCTAAGTCAATGGTGGTAGAGGGCGCAGAGGTGCTCTCTACTTTCTTCTTCTTCTAGATCTGTTCATCTTTCTCAAGTTCTTTTTCAATCTTGGCATCTCTGGCTTTGTCAAGATCTTCTTGGGTGACTCCATGAACTTTTAGTATGTTGGATGTAATTCTGGATGCTTTCCTTTTATTATCAGCACTGTGTAAGATAGTATCCACTTCATTGGTCTTCTCTCTGTAAGTGCCCCATCTAGGCTCATTAGGATCTTTGGGCGCTGACAATAGAACTTGCACATATCCTTCTAGCACATGTTCTTCCACTTCATAACCAAGAGGATTAATCCATTTGGTTCTAGGTTCAACTTCCTGCATGCATGTGCAATCTTTTTCTACCATGAAACATATGGTATCCTTGTATTTGTCAACTATCTTCTCAGATAATCTGTACCTATTCTGCATTTTGATTCTGAATGTCTTTATATCCATATCCATGGCATCCCTTGCGCTAATTTCTAATGTGACCTTGAGTGATATCTGAGACATTGTGGGTTTTCTCCTGTCTAGGTAAAGGTTTGTAGCCTTTCCAACTATATGGAAATACAAGTAGATGATCAGAGATCCAAACCTGAATGTCTTTCTCCTGTCATGTTTGATGATTCAGATGTTGTCAATCAATTGACCATGTAAGAGCTCACATAGGTTGTATTGAGTTTTGTCCTTCACCATTCTTATAGCTGCTAGGACTGTTGCTACAGAGACACTGTTCAATATGCTAGCTTGCTGAAACTTATATCCAAGTATCATTGTCAGAATTTTTATGTCATCTTCTTTGATAGGGTCAACTGTCATTCCGCACTTGTCACTTCTAGATAGACAAAATTGTTCAATATACTTTTTGACATCCTTGCCAGTGGGAAAGAGTGGTCCAGTCTTGGGAAGTCTGGTTAATTCATGAATTAGGTATGTGGTGATATGCACAGGGACCTCACCAATCTAGTAAAGATCATCATGTATTCTGCTCAACAAAATCTTTACCCATTCAGACTCATCAAACTCATGCGCATTAGAATACTTGAAGATAGGGTTATCAATCAAGTGCGTGAATTCATCTTTGAATGTATAGTCAGGTTTCATCATGGATGCCATATGAGTAGCTATTTTGACATCTCCTACTATTTCCTTCTTACAATAAATATACATGTAGATATCTTCCACGTGAACAACACCTAGCAGGGTTTTGGAGAAAGCCCCTTCCACATCATCTAGTATGGATTTGAATGGATGTTTCTTGAATACAAATCTTTTCCTCTCTGCTATATCAAACACAACTGGAGTCACCATACTTACTTGGGATTTTCTTAAGTAGGGTTTCACAAAATTTTGAAATGACGTGACTGCTAGAGTTCCATTCCAAACTTCTTATATGTTCGCTCAACTGCCAAATCTATTATGCCTTCATGCCTTGATTTCTAGTGCTCCAATGCTCTCCAAATTCTGTTCTCTTTGAATGAAAGTGTGAAGATGATTGAATACTTTCTTTCTTGATTGAATCTTCATTTGCTTGAACAAACTTAACTTCTCCTTTCTCTTCAAATAGTGATTTATTAGGTTCATCTTGCTTCTGAGTTTTGGATCTACAAAACTTTGAGATGTGTCCTGCTTTTCCACATGTGTGACAAATGATAGGAGGTCTAATTATTTTTTTCATCATGCTGCATTGCTTTGCAGTGTGTCCATTGTAGTTACATATCTAACATTTAGTGTTCTGCAAATTCCTTTGAGGTTTATTTCTCTGATTGTTTTGATTCATTCTTCTTTGATTCTGCTGTGACTGAGTTCTGCAATGTATAGCCCTATGACCAAATTTATTACAAGAGAAAAAATAACCATTGAAGGGTCTTACCTTTTTTCAATCTCTTGCCAAATGACCATGTTTGTTGCATGCATAACAAGTTCTGTTAACTTGCTTGATTTCCCTTTTTGGTAGATCAGCTTTAATCTCTTCAACTTTCTTTGCTTCTGAAAGTGCTTCATGAGGTTTCTCTATTTCCTATAATGAATTGACTTTAGTTTGTGTAATATTGAATCCAAGACCAGTAGTGTCACCTTTTTGCTTTTGTGCATTGAGCTGAGATTGAAGTGAATCAGAACTTGTGTGGAGTTTATCAATCTTATCCTTTGCTTCTATTAATTCAGATTCCAACTTCTTTTTTATGTTTTCCAATTCCAGAACTTTCATGTTTGCTTTCAAGAGTTCATCATCTAGTTGTTTGCTTTCTTTGATCTTTTCTTCAATATAAATTTGGCTATCTGTGAGCTGTTCAGCTAGATTCTCAACTTTATCTTTCAGAGACATATTCTCTTCATTGAGCTTTTTGATCATTTTCCCTAAGTCACTTGTAGAAAAATCTTTTAAATCTTTTCTTAGTTTCTTGATAAGCATTTGTGAGCCATCAAATTTCAATCTAAGTTCTTCATTTTCTTTTTCAGATCTATCAAGATCTTCAAGAGCTGCTTCAAGATTATTTTTCAAATGTTTTTCTTCTGCTGAGTCCATGATCTCCTCAAGTGGTTAAGCTTATTTGCTAAGGACCAAAACTCTGATACCAATTGTTAGAAACACTGAGAGGGGGTGGTGAATCAATGTTTGTCTATTAATTACTTTTCAGCAACTTAAACATAAATCAAACATACCTAGAATGAATCTTAACATAAAAACTCATAACACATGATATGATTATGAGGAAACCTTGATCAGAGGAAAACCCCAGTGGGAATTAGTACCCACAAATATTGTACTAAGTATAATGAACTTGTGAGAGTTCCTTTGCCATGTTAGAAGCAGTCTTTACAATATGAGTACAATGACCTTGTTAAAGGTCAGACCCTGCTAGGAGTCTTTTACAAAACCCTGTTAAAGGTATATGGCTTACTTCCTAGGCTCACTTCGTAATAAGATGAAGGCTACAACCTTTTGAAAGATGATATGCACTATATCAAAATGAACTACTATGATGACACTATTGTTTGATTAGTTCCGTGTATGCATGAATGCTCTTACTCTCTTAAAGAACTATATCATATACTGACTTCATAGTACTATCCCTCTGTATCTTCCTCTTTCATAATAATCAACGCTTCTATCATATCTTTACATTACATACTTATATATTCAAATCCGAATAGGTGCGACCCAAAACAAAACACTAGTCGGCCCTAAAAAAAAATATACAACACTTTCGAACAAGTCGGCTCAAGCGTGTTTACTACAATGTTAATTACATTATTAAAATAATATAACCAAAGGCTCTTAGCCATTACATTATAAAATAACACACGCTGATCAAAACACTTAGTCGGCTTCCATGCTCTGTCTCCTGGACTGTTGGTCTATTGATTTGCTTGTAACTTTTTTGTACTGTAGTTTTGTACTATACGTGTCTGTATGTAGCATGTACACATTTCATAAAACTTATATCTAAATGCGCATAAGCTGAATCAATCTCTTGCATGTGCGCTGATGTGCTGATCACTGAGTATCTCTGTTTGCCTTGTTTTCCTTACTTAGTCATTTTGTCTTTCATGACAAAAACTAAACATGACTTTGTTGCCATGATGACAACAAAAAATGAGTCATGCATCCTTAGGTAGTCAAGTTGCCAACATTATTCTTCCTTTAAGTTCTCTAAAAGATTAGATTCATGTATTTGCTTATCATATTTAGTTTTAATCCTTACCTCTTTGCTAGGCCTTGTGACTCGCTTCTCTGGTTTCTGCACTTTCAGGATGATTTTTCATCTGTAGCAATGAAAAACATAGAGGATGAAAATAGTGAGCAAACCATCATAAATTTGATTTAAAACAAAAAGATCTACGCGGCATTTAACAGCTAATACGCGACTTTTAACTATTACTAAGCGTAAATATAAACTTTGAAATCAACTTTTAAATCTTAATAGGTGGCTCTGGAAATTCCACAGGTGGCCAAATAAAAACCACAGGTGGAACAAAACATGCAAAGTGTGGTCAAACATTGCTAGTACATGGCTCTTGGAAGTTCACAGGCGGTCTTTAGTGTCTGATAGGTGGCACTTTACAGATCCAGGCAGCACACTTTATCTCACAAGTGGCCTAAGAATGAAAGACAGAGGAGAAAGAAACTCTATACATGGTGATTTAATGCTCATAGGTGGCTTTGAATGCTTTGTAGGTGGCTCTTCTCCTGTTTTCTTAAAAAATAACAAGAAAAATGATGCAAAACACACAAAATTTTAATATAAAAATGTTAGAAATGAGGCCTAAAGCCCCACGGTGGGCGTCATTTGTGTGTGTGAGATTACACCTTCATGAAATTAGGGTCAATAACAACAAATCTATGGAAAGAAAATATAATTTAATCTAATAATTGAAGTTAAATCCATGACATCTCATGGTTCTCTATCTAAGCTTTGTTAAGAGAGCTCTCAGCCTTAATCTCTCTCAAGGACAATCCTAGAATGAGAAAAATTGATAAACATGCTCTAATATAGCTCAAATGCTCAAAGATGTGTGTGCTTTCCATTCAAATTCTCATGATTCATGCTATGAAATCAACAAATGCTTCTCAAAATGATGCTCTAAATTCTATGCAAATTCTGAAATACTATCAAATGCTCTCAAATGCTCTCCAAATGCCTATAATAAGGATGCTTTGCTCTTGAATTTCTTAGATCCCAAATACAAAGAAAATGGCTTGTATTATAAAAATTTCCCAAGGGCAGGGGGTAGAGTGAATTGATCATGGTCAAGCCTTGGTTGAGTAAAAAGCTTTGAGGTGATTTCATATGGAGGGAAAATTAAATGGTTGTCCTCAAAGGGTGGGACAAGAAGACAAGATCCTCAACTCTCATTGGTTGATCAATTTGAGCTGAAAGAAATTAGGAATTATTTAATTCAATCATTTAATTAATTTAGCCATGTAAGGGTGAATGGTTTGGATTTGATTTTTTATTTAAACTATACAATTAATTGATTAAAATCAATTTCATAATTTGATTAATCCCTTTTAGGATTGAATTTAATTATTTGATTTCATGATTATTTAATCCTTTGATTTAATTTTATTTTTGTCCACTTTGCTTGATAAATGTCCATTTGATTTGATTTTGATCCATTTTAATGAATTTTGATGAGATTTGGGGCAATTGGCTGAGATTTATAAATTTGATGTTTAAGATACACGTGTCAAATTTAGGTGTCTATAGGTTGTATACTGGTATGCAGATTTTTCTATTTGCAAAATTTCTTTCCCTTTGTCGCTAATGTAACTTGGGATATCAATCAACCAATCACTTTGCAAATTAGTGAATTCATTAAGAATATATGAGAAAACTTTGTACCTATTATTGATGATTACTTCAAGAAGTTCAAAGAGAGAATGAAGAAAAGAAAAAGGATACCAACCCATTTGGTAGAGAAATATAAAGAAGATATATGTTTTGTGGTAGACACCGACACCACACTTATCAAAGAAGTAGAGCCTAGAACAACATGGCTACCCCAAATGGAATATGAAATTGATATAGGTTTAGCTTGAAAAGCAATAGAGCCATTAATTAATGATCCTGTCGACAAATCTGCCATGAGATTTGGTATTTATGATGAAGCTAAGACAAGGATCAAGATAGGACTTGAAGTAGAGAAGATTGGAAGATAGAAGACCAAAATGGTGAATAATTTGAAAAGGTAATTTGGTGTAACTAATGATGAACTTGACAATTCAATAGATGATACCAAGGATCAAAATCCAGTCGGTGAAGGAGAAGATCAAGATGTCGAGCCCACATAAACTGATGAGATACAAGAAGAGTCATATAAGGCTAAGAAGGGTAAAGGCATAAGGCTGAGACTCCAACTAGGACAAGAAAAATATTAGTGACAGCTAATTCACAACCTTTAAGGAAATTAATTGTTAGAATAACATGAGCTTCATTGAAATACATGTATCAAACGAGGAAGTCTAAGGCCACCACCGAGCTCCCTGCACCAAGACAAAGGAAGAAGTATGTTAGAGGAAAAGATGACAATGATGAATTTGATGAAAATACTGGTAAATTTAAGGTTATAAAGAATAATATTCCACAAACTATTGATGAAGTATCTGAAGCAATAAAGTCAACTGGAAGGTTGAGTCATCCAAAGCTACACAATTATGCAAGCCTGGGCACTGAGGATCAGGACAAGTTGGAAGAAGCAATTATAGGTATGATGATCACTTATAGAAGAGTTCTTGTAGAATTTGTTACATATATACCTAAATAACTTTATTATAAAGTATCAACCAGATGGACATATACTTTAACAATAGAGAAAAAAATGAGAGAGGCATCCCTCACTATACTTATGGTTGAATATACTATTGTTGAGATTGATGAAACAATGAAGAAATATACAAAGATTTTTCCAAAGCAATCCAGAGCATTAAATATCCTTCAAGGGAAGTTGAAATAATTTGATGAATATGGCACTTTTATATGGACTAATCTCTTGAGTCCTACATAGCAACAACAGGATATAACATCCACCGTCAACACCGAGGGAGATCAACCAAGTCCTGAGCCTATTAATATTGAAGATGTAGAGAATCCCGAGGAGAAAACACAAATAGTAGACCTTACTATTGATTCTTCCACTATCATGGATGAAATTCCTAAACTATTAACTACTCTTGGACATGCAAACATCACAATAATAGATATAATCAAAGGCGACCCAGATGATGATGCAGAGGAAGATGAAGTTATCACTGGTGCTACTGAGAACCTTGATGAAAAATATTCAATTGAGGTAGCCCAAGCTATGGTACCAGGTAATATTCCTATACTGGTCCAAGCAATTGATATTGAAAATGCATCACAATAGGAAAATAAGACACCCAATCAGGTCACAGATACAAAAGAAGACAAGGGTGATGAAACTGGCAAGGAGACCGAACATAGTGGAGCTAGTACATAGGATGATGCACCAAAAGAAACCACTAATGTGGCATATAAGGTTGAAGGTAACACAAAGTCCATGGTAGACACTTCTATCATTGACACCAGGTTAGTAACCGAGCTGCCCAAACAAGCCATTGCACCAACCGAGCCACCAAAGAAAAATACTGAGTACAAGGCTCAACTCTTATTAACACAATATCCTACCTCCAGTGTACATGAAAAGAAGAAGAAAAATAAGAAAGGGAGCAAGGGTCCAATCAAACTTGATGAGATAATTGACATACCTGAATGTGACCTGAGGACACTTGATCCTGAATCCCTTAGGAAATATGGAGAACTTTGCACCATAAAAGCAGCTCAAGAAAAGCTAAGGTTAGAATAGACGAATACACAGGTGATAGAAGAAGCTAAGGAGATATTGATGGAGGTTTTCCTCATGTGAACATAGATGAATCCACCCCAATCATTGATCAACTTGCACTTCTCACTGAGGAAATAAATGGTCCAAATGTTGATGCCGAGTAGATGATACAAGAATGAGTCAAGCAGAAGATTTAGTACAAGCTTACTGAAAAGATCAGCCAAGAAGTGGAAGTGAACAAGGTAACACTTTTTGAGATTGTAATAGCCATAGAAATTATTATTTCTCAAGTACTTACAATTCTTCAGAAAATGTGCACATTATATCACTTCACTGCTGAGATTAATGAAAAGACACATAAATTAGATAATGATCTAAAGGATAGTGCCATTCATCTCATAGCTGAGCAACATGCATTTCAAATGCATTACTCTAAGATTATCCACACCCAACGGTTGTGGCTTGAGTTGAAAAAGGATGAGAACAGGATAAGAGATCAGGTAACTGAGCTTCAACTTGTATTACTACCACATTTAACATTGATGAAGAAGCATGTGACAGAGGCAAAATATTTGATTGCCACCCCTAAGATATTAGTCACCGAGAACATATATGATATGCATGCTCAACTGAACTTGGAATAGTTGACCCTTGATCACTTAAAGGAGGAATCAGAGAAACTCATGGAAAATATCCAAAAGACCCATCCCAATAGTTTGGACAAGTTGTAAGTTATTTATTTTTGTCATTAATTTCAAAAAAGGGGGAAAATATATGTAAACGGGGAAACATATGTATGTACATATATACATACCGAGAGAATGTACAAAGGAGGAGTCACTATGTATGAGTTACTAGACTTGTACATATAAATTTTTTGATACTAATGCCAAAGGGGGAGAATGCTACTCCATATTAGTTTGAAGGTTGTCATTAGTATTAAAATTGCCTAGTCGATAACATAGTCAAGACAATATAGTCGGTAATGATCACCGAGTGTAGAGTTAACTGAGTAAGGTGATCACCGAGCAACAACATTATCAAGTAGCATACACCAAGCACCAAGAGACAGTATTCACCGAGTGAACCAACAATTACATAAAAGTTTGTAATGACACATAATTCTACGTAACAAATTTTTTCTGAGCTAGATAACTGATTACCAAGATAGAGGAGGACATTAATTATGAATGCAATAATTTATTGGTTATGTTTCATATGTATATATGATCAACGTAAGTTTTGTAAATTGTTGATCTTAGGTGTTCTAAGATATTGTAAAACCCTAATTACATCAAATAGTTTGATATATGAATGTCAAGATGTTATTTTAAAATGTAATGATCAAAGTATGATCAAGTAGCCACCGCACTAAGGACATCTGTAGAGGAGACAAGGGTTTTAGAGTAAGTATTTCAAAGAAGCATTCTATTTATTCAGAACAGACACAAGGCTACCATGCAGTACAAAAGGTATTATTTATCAAAACAAGGTGATAAACTTATTGCACTTAAAGGATCTGTTATCAACAATATTGAGATTGTATTATTTAAGTCATAATTTATTGTTACTCTCTAACAATTGTAAGAGACTCAAAATCTCCTAACAGAGTAGACTTAACCGTCTTTGTTTAAATCTCCTAACCGAGTGCACACATACAATGTGTTTCAAAATACTTTCACAAGGTAGATCTAACAAATATTATTGTTAATCCTAACAGGGTAAGATCACCATAAGTGATCAATCTTTGTAACCTCTAATAGGCTACTTTATTATTGCAGTAGTGAAGTTTTGTGGGTTCCATCCCCACCACACTTTTTACCTTCTAACAAGGGTTTTTGTGATACAAAAATACATGTGTTATGTGTATTTGAGTTTCATGAATGTTTTATTTTTTGATTACATGCATTTACATTTTTGCAATGGTATTTCATGTATGGTGAAAGCAAACTACTTAGTCGATTAATATAGTTTATGTTTACAAGGTTTTGTTTTGAAAAGTTATAAGGGTGCCGGTTCACCCATCACCTCTTAGTACACACCTTTCTATCATTCCAATAGCTAAATCCCCTACAAATTAAAATCTATCAATTCTCTCAGCTATGTTGAAAGAACCATCTCTTCTATTGTTCTAAGTGTATATGTTATTATTAGGTTTAATATCAATAAAGTTGTTCCTAGAGACCCATTCATTAAAATCCTTCATGGATTGGGATATCTGTTAAACTCCTCCTTTTTTCTCACTAAGGTCCATTATTGCATTAAATTCACCTCCTAGAATATAATTCTAGTCTTTGTGGGAGTTATAGAAATTGTCGATATTTTCCCATAATTTTATTTTCCCCGTAGTGGTGATTGGACCATAGATGTTGATGATGAAAAAAGTTAACTTGTTGTTGATACTTTTTAACCACCCCCATCCAATTAGATTCCTTAATAATACATTCAAATTTGACCTTTCTAGGGTTCCAAATAATTGCTAATCCACCAGAGGCTGATTCCACCTTAGTGATTTCAATCTGCCATATTCCTAACTTTCTACCTAGTTTACCAGTATCTTCACTAGTGAGTTTTATTTCTTGAATTAATATTACTTCAAAATCTAAAAAAGTTTAACCAACATTTTAATAAATATTTTTTGTTAGGGGCATTTAAGCCCCTAACATTCCACGTAGATATTTTCATTTCTCCGTGGGAAGGAACTTCCCCTTCCCCTTTTCTGTATTAAATTTAATAGCAACATTATTGGTAGCTGTCATCTCATATTTAGGATCTCTTTGTACATAATATTTTTTCGTTACCCTAGGGTTCCTGAAAATGATTTTAGGGTTGATTTTCTAGTGAAGAATTTTGTCTTTAATGTGTAATTGGAGTGATTTGAGATGATTTTAATAGGTTTTAAATCCCTAATAGTACAACAATCTATTGGAATTCTAACATTATTAGTCGACAAATTTTTTTCCTCAAATCCTTCAAAACATCCTAACAAATATCCAATTTTTACTAAGATTTGACTATGAAGAAATTCAATAGGAAAACAAGGAATGATAATCCATCTAAAAATAGTTGAAAATTTTATGCTTGAGGGCTCAAAGTTAGGCGTCCATTTAAAATTTTTACAGAGAAACCCTTACAGAATAATGTCGAACCTTTTAAAAAAATTTCTTTCAAAGAAAGTTCTTTACAATGAATAAAAAGAAAGTAGTCATTAGGGTCTGTGATACTTACCTGACCCTTGAATGAATTTTGAAACCAATTGGAGAAGTTGAAATCATAAACACCATGCCTGCCCCAATATGCATAGACCCCATGATTTTTACATTACTCCCAAATGTCAATCAGAGTATTCGTTGCTAACTATCATGAATTCATGCTTAGTTTAGTGCTCGAGACCTTCTTTATCCCCAAATCTCTAGAAGGCCCTAAATACATATTATGGTTATTTTCAGAAATAGATTTATTACACTTGGGATCCTTTTTTGGCTCATCTCTTGGTGCGATGAACCGTAGGATAGCCTTTTGGCATTCCCAGCGGTAATTTATTAATCCTAGTTGCAAAATTTAGAGCCGAACTAGAACTAGGAATAGCCCATAGAATGTTCTTGTATTCAGAATCATTATTTCCCTTTCTTCTCCTTTGTTTTTTTATCAAGCTCCATTTGTCTTCTTGATGAACTACAACTGATTGAATGTTTGAAGATGTTAAGTTGATGATCACAGAGACATAGAAAGTTAATGCAAGGTATTAAATCAGTTAATGCATTGTATTTTCATTGATGTTAACTTGATATAATCTGTATGGTCATTTACATACTGCTAAAGACTTCAAAGAACCAATGAATCAAAGGCTATGCTATCAGTAATGCATAAAAGTTAAGTATTCACAAAGTGACTGTATACACCGACGGATAGAACTAACAGGAGTAAATTCATATTGTTACCCGATGAGCAAAAGCACATCATTACCAATGAGCATAGTCACAGTGTTACATGACAGAAAAAATTACAGTGTTACCCGACAGATAGAGAACCTGAAGACAACTAAAGTCACACTGACAGAACAGTTAGTTGTCACCAATGACTAACTGAAGTATTGACCGAAATAATAGAGAGTTTAGAAATGACAAAATGCTTAGTTGTCAAGAGATAAATGTAGACTTAACTAGTACTTATCATTATTTTAATTGACAAGATAAAGTCGAAGATAAGTAAAGGATTTAAAGATTCTTTGTGTAGTTGGCAAGAAGATCTCTATGACATAAAACTAGAGTTTTGCTTTAAATCTAATTGTCAAGAATTGTGGATCACGCCAAGATCAAGAAAGCCAAGAAATGGTGAAATCATGTATATATAAGAGGAAAACTTATTCAATGTGAATAAGGGGAGTGACAAGAGAATAGATGGTGAAGAGATTCTGAAGGAGAAGAAAGTCTTTGTTTAGACCTGATCAATCAAGCTAAGGAAAGAGCTAATTTATGTAGACACCGATGAATAGTGATACAACATCACAGAGTAGGATAGTGTGGAGAAAAGGTATTGAATTGATTAAATTGATCAGAAAGTTAATGCACTTAAAATAGATCTAAAATATGCAATTCAAGTTGTATATGTGAACAGATCAATTTACTATTTCAGTTTAACCATTGAAGCATCAAGTCTCTTAACCGAGTAGGACTTAAAAGTCTTTTCTAATTGAGATACATCCCAAGGAGTATCAAAAAGTTTGATCATACAAAGTAGCATTGGATATTCCCGATACCTATTGACAAGCCAAGTTAATTGATGCCAGATACTAAGTGACAAACTATTCATTTAAATCCTCTAACAAGGTCACACCTAACAGTGTGTTTGTAACCTATAACAGAGCTGGCTCTTCATCGAGCTCAATTTAGAAGAGTGAAAATTTGGGGTACCGGTCCCAGTGGTTTTTCCATTAACAAGGTTTCCATGTTAAAAATCCATGTTTTAATGTGTCTACGAGTCATTACTTTACTATTTTGCATTTCACATAAGTAAATCTAGATTGATCGGTATACACTAGTTATTTACTATGTTTCGGTAAATAGAAAGACTGCTTATCAGTAAACATACAGAAGAAGGTTTTAAAAAGCATTCTAAAAAGTAGTAATTTTATTTAAGTATTTCAAGGCATTCATCTTGTAGGACTAAACATAACTAGAGGTATAATTTTGTGGTACTAAGTTTGAAGGGTTAATTTAAGGATTAATTTTTGAGGCCACTAATTCACCCCCCTCTTAGTTATTACTAACACTGCTGACTCTGGATCAATATTTTGAGATGCCAAACCATTTGAATTCTCATTATGGTTTTGTGGGTCTTCCTATATCTTCCTCCAATTTTCCTCAGAATGATTCACCTTTTTCCTATGCGGGGCAAATTTTGCAGTATGATTATGTTGGGGGAATTTAGATGATCCCACCTGGTATGAGCGATTTTTGAGTGCATTTAGGACATCAAAGGGATTGCTCACATGCAGCCCATATTTAATTTTTGAAAATAGTTCCTTCTACTTCTTGATTTTGTTGTTTTCTAGGTTGTTCGAAAGATTGGAGTGAAATGTGTGAAGAATACGGGCCATTATTTTTATCAAGAGATTGTATCTCGTTGTCATTTATCTTGCGACCAAATTTATGATTAAACTATTTTAGCCATTTATTTAGTCATTGATTTAGTTATAAATTTAGTCATTGATTTTTGTTAACTGTTCATTTATTTAGGCATGGTGGTGATTTATTTGTTCATATATTTAGTCATTAATTTAATCATATATTTATTCATTATTTTAGTCATTTATTCAGTCTTTAATTTAGTCATTTCTTTAGTCGTATATTTAGTCACATTAAGGTACAATGGAATCAAACCACCATCCTCCTGATTGTAAATCAGGTGCTATTTTATTTAGTTAGCACCGTTTAAAGAGTAATCATACCATGTATCCTATGTCAGCCTATAAACATATGTTTCTACAAAATACAAAATCAAGTGAAAAATGAGAAATATATAGAAAGGATACATGCAAAGGCCACTCATTTGGCCTCAAACTTATACTCAAAATTCAATTGTTCCATGAACTAAAACATAGTGCATGTATGTTAAAGTGCAAACAATGTCAAAAAGAAGCTTTGACTAGCCTTTGGACTTAATATTAATGACAAAATAACCTTTCTCCACACAATTATCCATAGTCAATAATGGCCTAAGTTTATCAACCTTGGATTCTAGTAGACCATTGTAAACTCTTTCACAATCACAATCTAAAAATATCATCTGATGTAGATGCATTTCATCCACATGGGCTTCACTTAGTGAACCTGAATCATAACATGTGCGTTTGTGGCATACTAAAGAATCCCCCTATTTTCAAAAAGTATTGCCCCATACTCTTTTTTTTCACCCCCCTCCAATACCCCCCACACATTTTCCTATATAAACCCCACCCCCACCCCCTAAACAAACCCCTCCCCCCTATTTAGGCAATATATTAGCCCTTTTTTGCCCATTTTAAACCCCCCAATATGAACACACATGATAGTGTATTACCCCTTCAGTGAAGACCTCATGCTTTCAGCATGAGTAACACTTATAGAAACAAAAAAAATTGCAATGCGCTTGTCATTATCACCCTTCATAACATTGAAAATTTCTACTTTAAGCATATAAAGTCTCTTAGGATCATCAATTGGAGCCCCTATACTATCATTAGTAACATAAAAATTAGATTCAACCCTAATATTATGGGTCCAGACCTCAGCCCCAACAACATTTCATTTAAGGTCTTTAAGAATAACAAATATAGATTACGAGCCTGCCTCTAGAGGGTATTAACTTTTTCAAAGACAAAAAAAAGGGAATAAGGCGTATAAGGATTTCCATAAAACAAATGAAGAGAAGGCTTTTCTTGTTAAGGGAAATATAGATTATGTTAACATTGATTTAACATTAAGCTCATTTGGGCTAAATTTTTAAGGGTTATAATGGATTACTTTACCCTAAACGACATATTTATGAGTGTCTACAATTTTCACTTTGTGCTCGTGAGTCACTTCCACCACAAAGTTAGGGTTTCTTTCCCCTACTTTCTACTGAGGTCCCTCAACCAAATTATTATGGATCATAGAGTCAAATCCAGTCATGTGCTTTATGAGGGTCTGATTCTACTTATTGCAGAATATGCGAGAGACCATATCCCAGAGCCGGTCCCTAAGAAAGTGGGATTACAAAAGAGGAAGAGGGTGGAAACCAACGCTAGTAAGAAGGTAAATCTGTCTCCCAACAAGAAAAATAGAAAGGTTAATCATGGAAAAAAAGATGCTACACTATCAATTTTTGATGAAAAGGAAGGTATGAAATCAAATGAAGACGCTTATTTCAAGGATGAAGCCCTGGTGAAAGGTGAGCAGAGTATCAAGGAGACTCATGAGAAGGAAAATACTCCAAATGATGAGAATGAGAAAGTGCTGGATATTGAAAAAGATTTTGTTGGTGACATTGTGAAATACCTTCAGTAGGAAATTCCTGAAGAGGTCATTAATTTGATCAATACTATTATTCATGTTTATATGAAGGATACTCAAATGGGCTCTGGTGAAGATAATGATGATGGTAAAGCAGACAACAATATTACTGACAGAGATGAGGGTAATGAGGTGCTTAATGGGGATGATACAGGGTTCATGGAGATGGATACCCAAGATGATAATGAAAAAGGTAATATTCATGTTGACTCTCCTAGCACTACTGTCAAATGGGAGGCTAATTCCATTCTACCTGAGATTTAAATAAGGGAAAAAAACATTGAGAAGGGTGAGAATAGGCAGAATCAGAATAATACAAAGGAAGCCATCTCAGAACATAACTTCAACACTAAAAGGGTGACTAACATGAGTGTTCTGCAAGCTTCTAGAAACAAGGTTATTTGTGCTTTCAATATTGACAAGTGGGCCTTCCATGATATCTAGGACTTGCGTATCAAATATAGATCCCTTGATGCAAGGATTGAGGGGGTTGAAGAAAATGTCAAGAAGATGAGGAATGATGCTACAATGTACAGTAAAGGTAAGAATGTTTTTGCTAAGGTAACTAGTTGCTCCAGCTCATTGGAAGATAAAATCACTAGCGCCATAGAGAAAAATATTACCCCAATTGTGGAGAAAGTTAGAAATAATGATAAGTTGCTAAGGAATTTTTTATCCCTAAACAATATGGGCATGAAAGCCACAATTGATAACCTTCATTAATACCATGTATGCCTTCCTGGATGGGAACAACACAGACAAAATACAATAAATATTGAAGATGAAGGGGTGAAACAAGATGAACAACCTTCATGCTCGGGGTCAAGGACCAGATCTAGTGATAAAAATAAAATGACCACCCACTCAAAATATCTCACCAGCCTGAAGGATTCTATCCTGAATATCTAGAAGCAACTGGCAGAATATGAAGAGTACCTCAAGATGCTGGACTGAAATGTGTTGTTGTGCAGTTTTTTGTGTTTGTCGGCTGGAAGGTTTTGTTAGAAATTAATCTTTCCTTGGTGAAAATATGTAATTAAAGGATAAACCAAGGTATCCTATATTGTATTTTTCCTCTAGTCCAAGTAGGAGGACATGTCACATTTTTGTAATTCCTTTATTAAGGAAATTCGATATTCCTCCTTAAGAGGAATCACACATTTGGAACACACACAATGTGAATGTGGCATTCATAGAAGATGGGAGTTACATGCAAAATCCTCCACTCATCTCTATTTAAGAGATGCATCTCACACACTTGCTCAATAATATTCTCTTCTTTCTCACTTCTCCTCACATTCTCAAAATTGCTCTCAATATTATATTGAGGTTATTGCTCTCATTCTTTAGGATTTGTGCCATATTCATATTATTCACAGGGGGTTTTTTCTTGTTTTTTCCCGTTTCAAAATCCTTGAGTTCTTGTCTTGGTTCTTGGAGCATTTTGGTGAACTTGTGGTTGATCTATTGAAGGAAAATCTCTCTCTCTCTCTCTCTCTCTCTATGCATTTGGTAAATCTCTTCCATTGCAAACTCTCTCAGATTCTTTCCTTGTCTTTTTCATTTTACTTTATGTTTCTAACATGGTATTAGAGCTGGTTTAATCCTTGTTTTTGAGTGTGTATGCAGGAATAGCTGAAAGATATCTCAGTTGTGAAGGAGAAAGCAATTTTTTAAATTTAACTATTGTTTGTAGGTTTTCTTTCATTATTTCTTGCAAATCTAACATTTCTTTTAAATCTAACTTTTTCTGGATGGCTTGCCGCTAGATCTAAAATTTTTCATCTTTTTTTCAAGTTTTTTAAAGATCTAACATACCCTCTATCGGGCAACCGCGAGGGATTTATAGTTTGCATATTCTATATTTCATCATTAAATTGATATTTAAATATGTATATCTAACTTTTTATTGCAGGATTAACTTAAGATCTCATTTTCATCTATTATTTTATCTCTGTTTTTAATATATCTTTGTATATCTATCAGAGTTCTTTTGATTTATAACTATTTTCTCCTATAGGTTTATTCAATATCTATAGTTTTTTTTGTTGTATCTCATCTGCAGGATTATCCATCTTTGGGTAGATCTCTATTTTTTATTTATATATATTGATTAGAATTCTAAACTTTGTTGATCTCTACTTTATCTTTCTTCACATAATATAGCGCAACAATTTTTATCTTATACACATGTTC
This sequence comes from Thuja plicata, assembly GCA_018584345.1. NCBI lineage: Eukaryota > Viridiplantae > Streptophyta > Pinopsida > Cupressales > Cupressaceae > Thuja > Thuja plicata. The sequence continues at coordinate 2,973,381 of MU223621.1, forward strand.
ATCAGCTCATAGCGTAGATCCACATTAAAGAGAAGATTATATTTCACCTCACTGTGTATTGTGTCTTGTGCATCTCTGTTCACATCTCCTCTCGTAGTAGACTTCACCTCTCGCAACATTTATATATTCCCTTGACTGTCTTCTTCCAATCTAGTGTAGCAGACTTCTGCTTTGTTCAACTTTATATTGTTTGGCTTCATACTCTTTGTGCAGACTATATTATTACATTACGCAGTATATACTTACCTTGGCTTGTGCATCATATACTTACCTTCTCTGAAATCTTCATTGCATAGCTTTAGCTTCCCTCCACTCTTTATCCTTGCATGCTTCTTGTGCAGCTTTAGCTGTCATCCACCCTCACGCAACATTGCAATTTTTCTTTCTCTTGCTTGTTACAGAGGATTCAAAGTTCAAAGGCAACTATTAAAAGTATCTATTTACATTTTTTTGTGTAGGTTACAGAATTTCCAAAGGCAGCTATTAAAAATTTAACTATTAATATCTTTTAATTATTCTTTTCTAACTTCTGCACCGTTCTGGATGTGGATTCATCTACCTTCTTCATTCTGTAGTTTCAGTTCACTCTGTAGATTATCTGAACTCTTTTCATTCTTGTTTATTTATCTAATTTTAGTTTTTGTTTGAATATTTCTTTGACTCATTCAAACTTTAATTTCATTATTTTATTGATTAATAATTAACAATCTACATTTGTTTATTTCATTTGTTCATCTAATTAGTATATTGGTAATTATTTATTCATATAGCTTCTCTCATATTTCCAATCCGTCATTTAGTTTAATTCTCATTTATTAATATAAATTTGGTCAAATCTTTATTTTAATAAAAAAAGTTTAAACGTCAATACATTTTACCTACTTAATTTTGCTTCAAATCGTTTCATTCTTAAGTTATTTATATCATTTCTAACCAAATTCAATTGCTGGTTCATTAATTCGTTCCTTCGCTTAGTCAAAAAAATCTTCGCTTAATTAAAATTTGTTCCTTCACTTAATCAAAAAAATTTAATTTTTTTTAATATCATTGTTTAACCATTCCAATTGTAATTAACATTAAGTTAAATTTATTTTTCTTAATCTTGATCATTATATATTCATTGTAATTCACTTTGATTAAATTAATTTGATCATCTCTATCTTTATTAATCATGTCTACTCTAATTCTGAAAATTAAACTAAATAGTTCTAATTATCATCAATGGAAAACTCATATTTCCTTTCTATTCCATTTTAAACACTTGCTTGAAGTTTCTACAGATGCATCTATTGAACCATCTACCTCTGCTTCTCAAGTAGAAAAAGATGCATGGAAAACAAAAAATGAAGAAATTTGGACATTGTACTAAAGCCCATCAAGCGTGGGATATTCTGCAGCAGACATACGATAACTCATCTGAATCATGTAAGATTCAACTCCAAGACAACTTGGAGGACTTGAGGTATACTGATTTTAAAACTATGGATGAATTTTTACTCAAGTTTGATGCAATTAAAAACCAACTAAGTGGTGTTAATGTTAGTTTAAGTGATATTAGATTAATTACTATTATTCTTTAAAAAATGCCTTCCTAAAGAGTTTCAGCAATTTATCACCAATATTCACTCTCAGCTTGCAATTCCTAGCTTATCTCCTCATTTAACTTATGCTATTTTTCAAAATTTGTTACACCAAGAGGAGGCTAAATTATTGCAGTTTGGTACTATTAAGTCTTTTGAACATGATTTTGTCTCTAAAACTCAAAATCAAAATAATAAATCCCATACTTCCAATAATAATCATTATTCCAATAACAACAATAATTATCGTAACAATAATCATCATAATGGTTATTCTAATAATAATAATAACAATAATAGTTACACAAATAATAGGTCTAATTCTAGGCCATCATACAATAATAATAGCAATAATTATAATAATCAACAAAATAGAAAATCACATTGTACTTATTGTGATAAAGATGGTCACCTAACTAATGTTTGTTTTAAAAAGAAAAATGATAAGAAGCCTATGAATAATAATAATAATAAAAATAACTTAAAATCTCAAGGTTATCAATCTCGTCATGCTTTTACTCTTTCTATAAAGCTTCTCATGCATTAGAATGGATTATTGATAGTGGCGCTTCTCATCATGTTACATCTCATAGGGAAGTATTTTATTCTTTGCAACCCAATACTACTAATATTCATATTCAATTAGCTAATGATCATAGTTGCAAAGTTGATATATTTGATGATGTTAATGTTCCAAATGGAAAGTTACACAATGTTGTTTATGTTCCTGAATTGAAATCTAATCTTCTTTCAGTTGCTCAATTATGTCAAGATTACAAAGTTGAATTTCATAAGGATATGTGTTATATTATTGATCCTAACACTGATCATGTTGTTGGAAATGCTAAGATGGATCATGATAACTTGTTTAAATTTTATGAGTTTGCCTCTTCAAGGTACTCTTTGAAAGTTAATATTGATTTCAATGTATGGCATGAAAGGCTTGGCCATTTGAATTCTGATTATA
>MU223621.1:2980777-2992122 GCA_018584345.1 Thuja plicata
GTCCTTGTCTTGGTTCTCAGATGAGGTTTTACCAAGTCTAGCAGAATTACTTTTTCTTCATGTGAACAAATAGGGAGAAGATTGTCTAATGTTTCTTCTCTAATCCTCATATCTTCCTCAATTGCCTATCTTTTCATTAGTTACAGTATGTTCCAATATTTATCTAGTATTACTATCTTAAGTTCTAGAACTGAATTTTTAAACTTGATCATGTGAGAGACGAGCATAGAATATATTTATGTTTTGTCTATCTCTTGGTACTTGTCATAGACCTTTGCAATTGTATCTAGTCTTCCTTCATTGATAATTCTGTTCTTTAGAATGTTAAGACTAGGTCTGAATCCTACCTCAGGAGGGGCTTGAATCTTCTTTACCTTGCTCCTTGTGGTTCTTGAAGATGGATGACTTGTGGGAACTTGCTTCTTCCTTCTAGTCATCTTACTTGGTACTGATGGTGGAGATTCTTCCAAGTCAATAGTAGTTGATGGTGCAGATGTACTTTATCAGATTTCTTCATCTTCTTCTTGGGCATATCATCATACTTCTCTGTTTTAACTTCTATTTGTTTGAGCTCTTTTGCAATCTTAGCTTCCCTAGATTTTTCTAGGTCTTCTTATGTAACTCCATGATCTTTTAGGATATTAGAATTAATCCTTGATGCATTCCTTTTGTTGTCTATATTATACAAGAAAGAATCAACTTGATTTGTCTTTTCTCTGTAAGTGCCCCATCTAGGTTCATTGGGATCTTTAGGCGCAGATAAGAGAAATTGTGCATACCCTTCCAAATCCCATTCTTCAACTTCATATCCAACTGCATGAATCCATTTTTTTCTTGGTTCCACTGCCTCCATGCAAGTACAATCAGTTTCCACCATGAAACATATGGTGTCTTTGTATTTCTCAACTATCTTCTCAGGTATTCTGAACCTCTTATGCATTTTAATCTCAAATTTTTTGATATCCATGTCCATAGAATCCTTCACACTGCTCTCTGATGTAGCCTTGAGTGATATCTGAGACATAGTAGGTTTACTCCTGTCTAGGTAAATATTGGCAACTTTACCTACTATGTGGAAGTAGAGATATATGATTAATGAGCAAAACCTGAATATCTTGCTATTGTCATGCTTAATAGCTCAAATGTTGTCAATCAATTGAGCACGTAATATATCACATAGGTTATACTCAGTATTATCTTTCACCATCTTTACTGCTACTAGGATAGTAGCTGCAGATACACTATTTAGTCTGCTTGCGTGCTAAAATTTGTAACCTAGTATCATGGTGACTAGTTTTATGTCATCTTCCTTAATGGGATCAAATGTCATACTGCACCTATCACTTCTAGATAAACATGCTTGTTCAACCTGATTTTTCACATCTTTACCAATTGGAAGAACTGATCTATTCTTAGGAAGTTCATTCATGTCATGAATTATTTCTGCAGTAATGCGAATGAGAACTTCACCAATCCAGTAAAGGTCATCATGTATCCTTCTCAACAAGATTTTAACCCATTCTGGCTCGTACTATTCATGTGCATTAGAATACTCAAAGATAGGGTTATCAGTGAGATGCACGTATTCATCCTTGAATGAATAGTTAGGTTTCATCATTGATGCCATGAGAGTAACTACACTGTTATCTCCAACGGTTTCCTTCTTACAGTAGATGTAAGCACAAATATCTTCCACATGTACGACTCCTAGTGGAGTCTTATAGAATGCCCCTTCTACATCATCTATAATAGACTTGAATGGATGATTTTTAAAGACAAATATCTTCCTTTTAGTAATGTCAAAGACTACAGGGGTTGCCATACTCACTTGTTGATTGACTAAATAGGGTTCCACCACAGTTCAAAATGACACGACTGCTAGGGTTCCATTTCAACTTGTAATCTGTTCACAAATTGATCAAATTGATACCTTTGAATGCTTTGTTTCTTAGTGCTCCTGTGCTCTACAAATTTTATTATCTCAGATGTAAACAATGAGAATAAATGATTTTTTTCCGACTTATATAAAGGTTACTGCATTTAATGCTTTCTATCGTACACAGTTTCCATTGAGAGTTTCAAACTTTGTTCTGAATAAATTACAGGTAATGCATGCATGCCTACTACCTTATTTGATGATCACAGACATAAATCCATAGGCACATACTTGGAGGTGAGTATACGAGTTGTGCAGCGGTTTAGAGCTAGAATAGCTCCCCCTAAGACCATGATGGTCATCTAACCAGAAGTAGAAGGTGCATCCACTGTGGATGCATCGACTACCTTCTTCTCATAATTATCCTTATTTACTTCAACCCATATTTTATTTGAATCAGCTTTAGCTTGTATAAACTTAACTTCTCATGATTCTTCAAATAGTAACTTTTTAGGATTATCTTGTTTTTGAGTTCGGATCTACAGAACCTTGAGATGTGTCTAGCCTTTCCACATGAGTGACAAATGATAGGAGGTCTGATGTTATTTTTTATCATGCTCCACTTCTTGGCTGTGTGTCCATTGTAATTTCATATCTAACATGTAATGTTCTATAAGTTTCTTTGAGGTTGATTTCTATGATTATATTGATTCTGACTTCTTTGGTTCAGTTGTGACTAATCTCTTTGATTTGTCCTGCAATGAATAGCCCTATGACCAAACTTGTTACATGAGTAACAATAACCATTAAAAGGTTTTACTTCTTTACAATCTCTTTCCAAATGTCCATGCTTGTTACAAGCACAACAAGTCCTGTTAACTTGCTTGAGTTCATCTTTAGGTGGTTCAATTTTTGTCTCTGCAATATTCACCTCATTCTTTGCTTCTGTAGATGCTTCTTGTGCTTTCTTTCTTTCTTGCATTGAATTGATTTTAGTTTGAGCTATACTGTATCCCATACCAGTGGTATCAACTTTTAAATTTTGTGCATACAGTTGTGATTGAATTAGATCAAAACTTGTGTGTAGTTTATCAATCTTGTCTTTTGCTCTTGATAATTTAGATTCAATCTTATTCTTGATGTTTTCCAATTCCAAGATTTTCATATTGGCTTGCATGAGTTCTTCATCTAACTATTTATTTTATTTTTCCCTCTCTTCAGTAGTAGTTAGGCTATTAGTTAACTAATCATTTAATTCTTCTATCTTATCCTTTAAAGATAATTTTTCTTCATTCAATTTCTTGACCATTTCCCCAAATCATTTATAGAGAAATCTTTCAAATCTTTTCTTAACTTTTTGATAAGCATTTGTGAGCCATCAACTTTTAGTTTAAGTTCCTCATTTTCTTTCTCAGATTTATCTAGATATTCAAGGGCTGCTTCAAGATTATTTTTAGATGTTTAGCTTCTGTTGAATCCATGATCTCCTCAAGTGGTTAAAATTTTCTCTCAGAGGACCTAAGCTCTGATACCAATTGTTAGAAACACTTAGGGGGGGGGGGGTGAATCAGTGTTTGTCTATTTATTATATTTTAGAAATTTAAACATAAATCAAATATACATCCAATGAAGCTTAAAATAAGAACATATAACACATGATATGATTACGGGAAAACCTTGATCAGAGGAAAACCCTGGTGGGAATTAGTACCCACAAATATTGCACTAGTATAATGAACCTATTATAGTTCCTTTGCCTTGTTAGGAACAGTCTTTACAATGCAAGTACAATGACCGAGTTAAGGGTCTAACCCTATTAGGAGTATTTTACAAGTAACCCTGTTAAGGGTGAGGACTCACTATCCAAAAGCTCACTACTTCAATGGTGAAGGCTACAACCTCCTTGATAGTAGATATACACTATATCCAAAAGTGAACTGCTATATGTGACACACTTGTCTGATCAGTTTTGGTTATGTGCTGATGCTCTTATACTCTTAAAGAGCTTTATATCATTCTGACATCTTCTACTATTCTTTTATATCTCTTCTCTACATATTTCTTTGACATTTCCTAATACAAAATTTCATTTCATATATATATGTCCATGCCTGAATAGACGCGACTAGAGACAAGACCTTAGTCGGCCCAAAAACAAAATATACAATGGTTCCAAACTATTTGGGTTAAGCATGATTACATAGGTGATTAAGACATGATTAAAAACACACTATAATAGGCGCATAGCCTTTACAAAAAAAAATATCATACGCTGATCCAAAATCTAAGGTCGGCTCTGTGCTCTATTTCCTGAACTACTAGAGGCACTTCAACTTGCTGTAACTTCTTCATACTGTCTTTCCGTACCATGTGTGTATAGAATTAACATCTTAACATATCATAAAGCTTATATATGAATGCACATATCTTGATTTGATCTTCCACATGTGCACTGGTGCTTTGATCGACTGCAAACCTCTATTCTATTCTATCTTCCATACTTAGCCATTTCTGTCTTCCAAGTTTTCTTGACAAAAATTTGTATCAATTTGTTGCCATAATGACAACACAAAATAAGTCATAATTAATCTGATTTTCAACTTGCCAATAGTTTCTCTCAAGTTGAAGGAATAGATTATAATGAGACCTTTGCTCCTATTGCAAAAATGCCTACCATTAAAGTTCTTGCTTTAGCTGCAAAAATGAATTGGCCTATTCACCAAATGGATGTTAAAAGTGCCTTTTTAAATTGTGATTTTCACGAAGAAATCTATATGTCTCAACCTCCCAATTTTATTAAAGAAGGGAATGAACATCTTGTATGTGAACTAATGAAATCTATTTATGGTTTAAAATAATCTCCTAGAGAATGGTATTCCAAAATCAATGCTTTCTTTATTTCTCAAGGTTTTTCTAGAAGTAAAAATGATCCCAACTTGTATATCAAGCATAGTGAAAATTACATTATTGTTATCATTCTTTATGTTGATGATTTGATTCTTACTTCAAGTTCTAATCATTTAATTTCTGATATTAAGTCTCAACTTAACCAAAAGTTTCAAATGATTGATTTCGGACTTCTACATTATTTCTTAGGAATGCAAATTTGGCAAACCCCTAGGGGTATTTTTATTTCACAAAGTAAATATGATAAAGATATTCTTGATAGATTTCATATGAATGATGATAATCATGTTTCAATTCCATGTGAATTAGGAACTAAGTTAATGATAGATATAGAAAATCCATTTATAGATGCTACTCCTTATAGACAACTCTAGGAAGTTTAAATTATCTAACTCTCACTAGACCTGATATATCTTTTAGTGTTGGTTTAGTTTCAAGATTTATGTGCAAACCTCAACAAACACACTTCAAAATTGCTAAAAGAATATTAAGATATAGTAAAGGTACTCTTGATGTAGGATTATTTTATGATGCAAATTCTGATTTTACATTAAAAGGCTTTACTGATTCAAATTTAGGTGGATACCCCAATGATGGGAAATCTACTTTTGGTTATTGTTTCTTTCTTGGTTCAGGTGCTATATCTTGGAAGAGTAAAAAAGATCAATCTATTTCACTATGTTCTACTGAAGTTAAATACAAAAGTTGTACTAATGCCTCTAAATAAGCCTTGTGGCTTAGAATAATTCTTGAAGGTTTGGGTCTACCTCAACAATAACCTACACCTTTATATTGTGACAATCAAAGTGCAATAGCCTTGGCAAAGAATCCCGTCTACCATGCAAAGTCAAAGCACATTTCTCTCCACCACCACTTCATTAGAGAGAAAATTGAAGAAAAGAAAGTATCCCTCATCTATTTCAAGGGTGAAGATCAAGTTGCAGATATTTTGACAAAGCCTCTTTCTAGAGAGAAATTTGAATTTCATTGTAACAATTTCGGTTTGATACCCCTTGGTGTAAATCCCCCTGTAACCACCTGAATTCGGTCTGTCGCAACTATAGACCCTATTTGCCCTAAGTGTGATCATACCCTTGATTTATGTCCAAACAACCCTGTTACTGCTTGGCATAATTCTTTTAATCAATTTAATGTCCTAGGTGATCTTTATCACTGATTTATATTATCTATTATAGCCATACAATTCAAATCAATTTCGACCAATCAAATCAAACCAAAATCAAACATGGCTATAGTATTTAATTATAAAGGAATTAAATAAATCCCTAAATCAAATATCACTTGCATTTAACCCATTCCCCTAGCCTATTTAATTTAATTAAAATGGCTATAGTCCTCTGAATTATTAAAAAGCAATTTAATTGTTTAAATAATTAACTCCTATGTTTCTAAATAAATTAAATAAGTTTATTTCATTTATTAATATTCCCTTAAACCCCAACCTAACCCATCTCAACCACTTCTACCCTGGGTTCTAACCCTTCTCACCCCATTCACCCATGCTAATCTAATCTTAATCCTAAAATTCTCTCTAAACCACCTCCTAATGTTGTCACATTCCATTAAGGAATGCTTAGCAACTCCACCCACTTGAGAAAGTCCACTTTCTCAAGCTTGACCCTCCTTAAGGTCCACTTTCTCAAGCTTGACCCTCCTTAAGGTCCACTTTCTCAAGCCATCTTCTTACACCCCCACATGCCTTATTAATGCCTTCATTAATATGAAGACCTTAAGCCCATGTCTCTCCCATGCCTTATTAATGCCTTAGGAATTAATAGCTCTTACATATTCATTTATTGGGCCTCCTGATTCATAAATGAACCTTGTCCCCCCTCTCTCTCCCATTCTTCTATAAATAGAAGCCTATTTTGAGAGAAAATAAGCCTTCATCTTAGATCAAAATTGCATTGTTATGCTGCCATTTTCATCATAGAATTACATTACATCTTATTACATGCTAGTTTTTCATTGTTATTTCATCATTTAGAGTTAAAATGCATGCTTTTATCATCATTTAGCTTGTTTTCAATAAAAATCCTTCATGCTAGGATAGTATTGGTCACTGATTTGGAGCATATTCTAAGGGCTGATATGCAACTAATTACACTCTTTCTAGTTAGAAGGCAATAGGTCAATTTTAGTGGGTTCTCATGCTTTTTCATGTTTTTACTAACCCCATGATGCTAATATAATGATCTATTGAGTGTTTGTGTCTATTCTGATAGGTACTCATTTACACACGAACATTTTTGGCGCCCACCGTGGGGCTCGATTTTTGACAAAGCCTCCTTTTCTAACATTTTCTTGACAATTTACATACTCAGAATTCTGTCATACAGTCGCATCTGATCATTCTAAATCGCATCTGGGATACGCCCTTGTATCGATTAAATTTTGAATTGTATCCGGATTTCCTGGATCGTATCCGGTTCTCAGTCATATCCGATCAGCAAGGGATCATATCTGGTCAGCAAAATATCGCATCTGGAGCATCGGCTCACATTCAGGATACTACGTCACATCAGGTGAAATTTTAGCATCATATCCAGTTTAAAAGATTGATCTTTTCATTTGGCTAATTCTAACAAGTTCCACCAAGTGTGTTTTTGTGTCTTTGCATCCTAATGAGTGTTTGCAGGTTTCAAACAGGTTTCATGGAGTGGGATTAAAGATACTAACGTGGTTTGCAGGATACCCCATACCCCTTCCGTCTTTGACCTCTATTTTTGCTTTATAAATATTAAAACCATTTCTTAACCGTGTTAAAGCAACTAGATAATATGCTCTTTTCCTCTTGATGAAAATCAGAAAATCTGACGTTGTTTTACCATTTGTTACGAAATCAGGAGTAAAAGAACAAGACAAACACATCGCTTAATTTATTTTTGGGGAGTAATTGAACAACATAAAGAATTTAATATGTGGGCTAATTGAACAAACACATTGTTTAAATTTATTTTGGGACCCAGTAAATGAATAAGAAAACTCATTAAATCATTGCAGTTAATTGAACAAAGGCAAACAAAACTTTCAAATTGGTGCTCTAAAATTGAACAAGCAAACAAACACCTACTTTTGGGCTTAAAAATTGAACATTTCATGCTTTGATGGTGTTATAGCTTAGTTCACACTTCCATTTGGAGTTTAAGTGATTAACCTTGTGTTTTGAGTTTTGGGTGCACTTGCACAATCTGTTAGTTAAAAACCTTTTTCTTTTCTAGAAAGGCCTGTCCAGGGAAAGCGCTTCTTCCTTGGAGGACGACCTTAAACCAGGAAATCCTTCCGACCGGTATATAAACAAGGTGCAAACCAAAGTTTCATCTTATCTAGCCAAGCTCGGGTGAGGCATGTTGATGATAGTCTGGATTGGGTGAATATCCCTAAGGAGCCGGCGTGATCAATTAGGCTCTTAAGTGAGTCACGCACGTACAAACCGATTGGAGAGACACCACAGATTTTGACTACAACCTTGTTAAAAAGAGGCCAACCCGTTCTACCTCTGAACAGATATTTTGTTATAGTGCAAGGGGTTGCAGAATTTCCCCCCAAGATCCCCAACATATGTGTCCCACAGTATTTTTGTAGTGAAAGAGATCTTCAATCCACGGCAACAATACCTAGAAACGGAAAAAACATGGGCACCTACAACGTGGACCTTCGTGTCCTAGTAGCGTGACAATGGCTGTGTGAGCTAACGGACATTCAAGCGTTGGGCCTATAACATCATATTCTGAAGCCAAGTTGACCTAGATTAAATCTGTTTGTTCTTTGTTGAGACCACGTGATAACATTGCAACTTGAAAAAGTTGTAGAACATACACAATCTCAAAATCTTCAAAACACAGTGTCTGTTATGCTTGTTCCTTTGATCAGTTACTAAAAACACAAATTTTCCAAATGCACTAAACTGTCAGAAACCATCATAAGATTGCACCCTATTTTTCCTCAGTCGTACCTAGTTTTTAGGATCGCATCTGGTGCACTTTCTCGTATCTGGTTTAGAAAACTGTCGCATTTAGAGTTTTAGGATCATATCTGGTGCATTAGCTCACATTTGGTCTGACATAGGCTCATATCTGGTAGCTCGTATCCTGGGCAGTGGGCATTTCTAGTGGTCTTTTCTAGAAGGTCCTGGTTGTTTTAGATCCCCTTTGGGCTCTTTAGTTGGTTCTTATTGCTTATTCTGGTCTCCCTGCTGTTATATTCAAAACTTTAGAAACGTCTACCTTGAATGCTCGGTCAGTTTTTCAAATCTGTTCAACACATGTGGTCTACCCATTACCTACCAAACAACTTGATTCCCAGCTCACTATCAGGGCATTCTAACCCTCTGACGCTGGAATCATTTACATCCAACAAACAAATAGTTACGTCTACCTAGACACACTCACATTAACAATCTAGAAACCTTGCTAAGTACTATTGGGACACGTTGACGAAGTTGAGAACAAACTTCATGGTCAACACCAGACGCAACAAGTACCCCACTGAAGAATCTAAAGTGCCTCCTAAAGCACCGCACTTTCAAGAAGAAACTTCTTGAAATTCCCTATACGATCTTGATTCTCCACAAATGGATAGTAACACTAATGAATGGAGTAAAGCCTTTGAGGGCTATGGCAAACAACCACAATCCGAAGCCTCAGAAGAACAAGAGAGACCTCGATATGAAAATAATCCTTTTGGGTCAGATAGTGACGAAGAGATCCCTGAAGATGAGTATGAGAAACTCAAACAAAGAAAAAGGGTCCATAAACTATTGGAACGAATCATTAGTGATGACAAGGAAAAGTACTTTCTCCACCTAGCATCCACCGGTGTCAAGTTACCAAAAGACTATAATGTGGACAATCTCAAGGAAAAGGAGGTACCCAATCCCATATCGATCCTCACTAATCAACTTGCTCAAATGCAAACGGAACTCACAAACCTAAAGAAGGAGAAGGACAAACCGAAAACACCATACTCTTTGGATGCTATTTGTCCTTTTCCCTTTGAAAAAAGTATCACCATGGTTCTGTTTCTGCCAAATGTGACAAGGCCAAAGTATGAAAAATACACAGGGGAAACCGATCCACATGATCATGTGAGAGAGTTTTGCGCTCTTAGCATAGAGTATATGCATGAACCCACTTATCTCATGAGACTATTCGCAGGAAGTCTAGGAGGTAATGCTATGGAGTGGTTTTCCAAATTGAATCCCAAGGTCAAAAAGTTCAAGGAGTTAATACAATGATTTATCCAACACTACTCTTACAACATCCAACACAAGGTTACCATGATGGATCTTTGTAACACCAAACAGAAAACTGGTGAATCCTTTACACACTTCCTACAACGATGGAGGAAGGTCTTTGCACGATACTCAAGAGTTATCCCTGAAATGGAAAAGATGGAGATCTTTGTCAATAATCTCATACCAAAATTAAGCTACACTCTACAAATGCAAGATTCTCCTAGCTTTGATAGGATGATTAAAAATGCTCTCCGTATCGAGGAGGTTATGATCAAAAAGGGGGAGATTACCCTTCAAAATGAAAGCAAAGGTAGTAGCTCCAATTCCAAACCTAAATGGTGGAAAAACAACAAAAATGTTGTCAATGATGGAGTGGTTGATGCTTCCAACATTAATTCAAAAACCAAAGAATTCAATCTTACTAATGGAATGCAAGCAAGCAAGGAGGCCAAAACAACACCTCTCGTTCCCAAAGCCAACAATAACAATGACAAGGGACGCACATGGAATTCAAAACCTCAAAGAACATTCACACCTTTGGGGGAACCTCTGGAGACTGTTCTAAAAACATTGGTGGATAATAAACTCCTCACAATTCCTGATTCAAAACCTTGGGAACCAATGGTCAAACCAAGATGGTGGGATGATAACTCCTATTGTGTCTTCCACAAGAACAAGGGACACAAGACAAACAATTGTCTTAAACTCAAGCACTTTATTCAAGACCTCATTGAAGGAGGTAAAATCAAGGTAGATGGACACACTACAAACGAGGATCACACAGCATTTAACAAACCCTTTCCTAATTACAATCAAGGAGAAACATCCAAAGGGAAAGGTAATGAGGTAAACTATACCTACTCAAAGAGTGACAATGTGATCAACATGCTTAACATAAAAGATGAACCTATCAACATGGTCACTATCAAAGGAGCCTCGTTCTCCACAAATGCTGTCACTCGAAGCCAAGCACAGGTTATGATCAAGGGACCTCCAAAATAGACACCTACACCCAAGGTTCCTATTATCACCATACCTAAATCTGGAACAAAACATGTGGTCACTATCCCTGGAGCGAAGTATGACTTGGTGGATCAATTGCAACGAACGGCTGCCAAGATTTCCATCTTTGAATTGCTTAAGATATCCACTGTACATAGAGAAATCCTAGAACAAGATTTACACACTGCTAACGTTCCAAAGGATATAGATGTAGACAAATTCCAAGCGATGGTCAATCACATATCAGCACCCCATTATCTCTCCTTTTCTGAGGAAGATGACAAATCATTGACCCATCCACAC
>MU223621.1:3055072-3080473 GCA_018584345.1 Thuja plicata
TTCATGTAGATTAGATTCATGTTTATTTTCATAGATTAGATTTGCATATTTCCTTTCATAGATTAATCATGCATTTTTATCATTTAGATTAATTTCTTTTCATGCATTGTTATCATATAGAGTAGATTTCATTTTCATGCATTGAATCTCTCATTTCATGGTGTACTTGTATGGGCACTAACTAGGTCAATCTGAGGGCCTCCATTTCAAATCTTTGCACTCCATGACTAGAGAGCTATGAGTCAATATTTGAGGCCTCATTCTTGAGCAACCTTGGATGGAATGATTCATAGAAGTGTGACACATTTTAATCACACACTTGTTAGAGAGAAAGAAGCAATTTATTATTGGTCCATCTTCTATTGAAGCCGAGTACCAAAACTGAGGCTATTTGGTTTCAGAATTTGTTTTTTTTTTTAAATTCAATATTGGTCAGAATTTTGACATACCTTGGTCGAAACATTTCGACCAATCTGTGTCAAAAGTTTGCGTTGTGGGTTTGGCATCCTGGTCGGATGGGCCAAACATTTCGGCCACATTTCGCCAAACATTTGTCAAAGTTTTGACAAATAATATGGACGTTTGAAGAAGATAATTTTGACCAAGTTTGCATAGAAATTTTGACATTAACAATGATGTGTCAATCTTTCGATGACAAAAATACTGACAAAGCAATTTGTGGGTCTTTCAACCAAATTGGGTAGATAATTCGACCAATATTCATCAAAAATAGGGGCCAATTCTACTAGTGACACGCTACAGTGTGATTCACAAATAGGTCAGACTTATGAATTTAAAATACACATTGCAATTACCGCAGCCATTTGAATGCCACAACCAAGACCAAAAGAAAAATACACAAAATAGTCATTACCACCAAGAGGATTCAATCTTGAGTGTGCTTGTAGCTGATACACTAATCCATCTCTGATAGACTAGGAAACTTGAGATGTCTTGATTTTGAATCTCTCTTATGCATAATCAAAAACTCTTGTTACAATACCGATAGCAAACATGACATGCCAAACACCAACCGAAACACCCAAACTGTTAGTAAGAGGTTTTGACATCAATGACAATCAATTCCATCACTTCCTTACATATTCTAACATAAGCTTCTAGTTGTATGTCAATTCTAGGGCCTAATCACAAAAGTAAGAGGGTTTTAGGGGTCAATTAATTGACTAGGTCTCGGTTGGTACATTTTCAGATAACTATAACTCCTTGACATACTTCAATGACCTTGTACTAGGTTTTGGTTTATTTTTTCAACTGAGATCTGAATTAGAAGTTGGAGATTGTTATTTATGATTGAAATTTTTATTTTTGTGAATTATGTAAATTATAGATTGACTAATTTTTTACTTAAGTTTATAATTTAATGATATAAAAAAATTTATCCATTCTAAATTGGTTAGAGTACAGTACAAACCCTAGAATAGTTTCACTAAAATTTATTAGTTTTTAATTATCTGTATTTAATTGTTGAGGCCTAAAACATTATGAAATGATTAAGTCAAAGTTTGGTATGCAGTATAAATTAAAAAACCCTAGTTTTCAATTGGGTTACATAATTTTCATTAAAGTTGAGATGCATTAGATTGGTGGCTTCAATTTAAAAGAGTTGGTTGTCAAGTTATACAATGGAAATTATATTAATATTCACTTATAGGGTGAAGCTAATAGTTGGTTTGTGTTGTTGCACGAGAACATTTCTCTATTAGATGAGTTTGAACAAGTTTTTGATGTCAAGGGACATTCTACAATGGCCACAAGTGGTGGATTATGATGGTATGAACATGTTAACAAAATCTCTCACCTTTTATCTTAAATTTGATAGTTATTTACACATTAAAATATTAATATTAATGATAAACATACCATTTCCAAAAACTATTCCATCCCACTCTAACTATAGTCTGTCACCCACCCCTTAGTGACAGAGAGATTAGAAAATTATGGATTAGCAGATGAAAGTGCTAGAGCTATACCTAATCCATAAATAGTTAAAGATTCCATAAAAGCTAAACTTACCAGCAAGGTACCCTTGTATTTTAGCCTCTGCCTTTGGTTGTCTCGCAACACCTTCAATAGCTTGTCCCGCGGTAATACCTTGACAAATGTTAGGTCCAGTAGAAAAAAGGCCTATGAATAATTCAACAACGATAACAAAAGCAAAAAAAATAAAAGGATTCAAGGTAATCTTCTCATAGTTTAAAAATGGTGGATAATATAATAGTTAAGGTAGAATTGTATTTTTTTAAAATATTATAGTTCTAAAATATCAATTCTACCATCCAATCATGCTTCTTTCTCAAGTAAGGAGCGAGACTGACTACATTGACATGATAAGAGTGGCGGACTATTTTTTAAGAAATTCATGTCCATTCGACAAAAATGTCACCTTTTTTAAAAAAAATTGGAGGTTTCTATTTTAACTAGCACACTTTCCATTTTGTGCTCTACACAACCAAATAAACGTGAGACAAGTTTGAAGATGAAAATTTTTTGGGTTTATTTAGGGAAACATCAAATATTTTATAGCATTGCCCCGGACATGTCCCAGAAACTGGGAAATGCATCCCTTGGCTGCTCTATAGTATTAATGTTTGATTTTTAATAATTTGTTTGCAAAGTTAGCTCAAGTTTTCGGGATGGAAAATATAAATGTCTTCAAATGCCATTGGAGTTTATTACGGGACTTTGAAATAATCATTACAGAAGGCAGACATGTCAAATATTCATTATGGAAGGTAGATGTGTTAAAAGAGAATATCATGGGGAGGTGCTTCCATTCATAGATATGCTCGAAGGTTTTCTTAATAATATCTGGTGTAAAAATAAAATAAGCACCACAATGAATATATTGATCTTGTCAGAAGGTATGAACATCGTTTATAAGGAAATAATATATTAGGGCTTACTTATGGATACATGAAGTCATTTGTTTCAATGCTAAAGCCATATAAAGAAATATTCGTGGAAAGATGGAGCTGAACATTAGAAATCAATTGGACGCCACTAGAGAACTAATTAATGTGTTATTTTAACAGTGAATAGTGGAGATATATGTTTACCGGCTCCTCAATTTATACAGATTTTGGTTGGGGTGTGCAAAGTTGCAGAGTTCAAACTAATTTTTTTTATACACATACCTTTGATTGGGTTGTGTGGAGTAACCATTTTTGAAGGCGTTGAAGATAGAGAAATGGTGATTAATATCTATTGACACACAAAGAAGAGAACATATTTGCATATTCAAGACAGAGAATACAAATGATGATTTGGTCCTGGATTATGTTGTGAACAAACACATAAGTTTTTATTTATCCAAGTGATTACAATGATAAACATGTTTGTATAGAATTTGAGTAATTTTTGAATGGCGGCATTAGTATTGAAGTATTGAAAAGGAGAGAAACAACACGCTGGCATTAGAATTCATATTGACTGTGAAGCATTGAAGATGAGAGAAACCATCTTTGTTTTTGTCTCAATAATCTGATTTCAGTTTGTAGGAGGTTTGTGATTGTTATTTCAGATCAAATTGGAGAAGTTATACTTGCCTTGTTTCAATTTGCAGAGAAGTTATTGGCATATCAGATTCAAATTATTTTGCAATGAAATAAGTACTTGCTAAATCAGAATATCTGTTTATTCATATTTGTACAAGAAAATTACATACATGTAAACATTTGCAATTATGTAAATTGTGTTAAATTTTGAACCAGAATGATAATAATGCAATGAACTAAAATTCAAAACACAAAGAACAGTGGACACAAAAGACTTATCCTATGAAAACCCTCCACTTGAGGGTCAAAAACCCATCCTACAAAATGATGATACATTTATTGAGTTCTCAAAACAAATACACTAATTTCTTTCTTATGATTGATGACTTCAAAACAATCAATCAATAAGCCTTATTACTTTTTACAGATTGAGAACTTTGACAACATATATATCAGAATAAAAACAAAATGACTACTATCTCTTGGATACAACTAATACTGTAGAATTCTTACAGAATAAGGATATTGATCATATACAGATTGAATCAAAATATCAATATAGCTCTCCACCAATACACCCAAGATTAGCTGCCGAACACACTTTCCAGAAAAATCACGATAGTTCCAAACTGCATACTCAGAGATCACATCAATTCCGAGAATCAGAACCAATACATTAAACTCTGTCGTGAACACATACACCTCAAATTATCCAAGTCTATGTCCCATGCAAGCGAAAAGACTCTATCGACAATACAGCTAGATGCCCCTTTCATGACAAGGAACCAACGAAAGTTACACATGATCGTTTCATATCATATCATCAATATGATTCACACGAGCCTTGACAAGTGTCACCAACAAACATATCACTGTGTATGAGGAAGGATGACAGAGACAAACATAACCAATGCCTGAGTTGGAAGTAAATGAAAGCCACACTGGAAACATGAAGAAAGCCTGTTGGAATTATATCTGATGCCCGTTATGAATATAGAACGCATATAGCTCAATAAAATTCTCAATCGGTTACCACAAAGTTGACAGTGATAATAAGAAGAATGTTTCTTCACTTTCCAACGGACACAAAGCCTTAAAGAGAGAATAATGAACAGTAAAAAAGTCCCAATAGTGTCTCTGCTAAAGACGTGAATCAACTCTCAGCAAAATATAATAGAGAACCAAGAATTTTGGGATGACATCAACATAGGTGCTCGAACCAACAAAGAAGAATATGAAGACACAATTCAACATAAAAAGAATTGTTGTTGAAGAACACAGGTATAAAGGACCTCTATCACAACTACCAGATCTTTAACACTCTCTCTTAGCAAGAGAGATCATTCATATGTCATGGAATCTCTCAATAAGATCTTGACACAAAAAATTGCACTCAAAAAGTGTTAATAATAAAACCTTATCATAGATATTCTCAACATGATAGTGTCATCTCAACATGACGTTCACCATGGCTGTACTCCCACTTCTCTCACAGAGAAGAATGCATTAACAAGGTCTTGCACCCCAAACTTCTCTCATAGAGAAGACTGTATTAATAACATGAATAGGAATCATTGAAGCTGAGACTCTCTCTTAGCAAGAGCATCATTCTCCACAATACCAAGCTTTTCTTGAAAATAAGAAAACTTCACTCTAGAAAGTGGTTGTCTATTCTTTTGTGCAAATGTACTTGAGCTCAACCGCTTTTCTTTGAACCATATCTCTTAAGTAATGATACTTGATTTCCAAATGCTTGGTTTTATCGTGAAAAATAGGATTAACCAAAAACTTCACACCACATTGGTTGTCACAAAGAATCATTGTAGGTTCCAAAGGTTTCCCAAACAGTCCTGTTAGCACTTGCAAAATTCTTCTAGGTTTCATGTCTTTTTTTTCTTTGCCTCTCCCATTATTTTTGGCCTCTGACCTAAAACCCTAAGTATTTGTGCACAAATTCATGCTAAAATCCTAAACCCTCAAAGACTTGTTATGTTTCCAAGTTACTTTTCTAAGCCACTTAAAATATTTTAAGTCATGTGCAGTTTTGTCTTTATCTCCTAATTGCTTAACCAGGACTGAATATTCCTTTTTATTTGGCGATTCAACACGACCTTTATCTCTTAATCTCAGAGTGAGATCAAATATACTTTAGTGATTAGGAGATCAAGCGTAGGTCATTGATACAATTTTGATCAGGTGATTGACGCTAGATCTTTAGATATCTTCAAACTCAGCTACTTTGTTCCGAGATTCAGCGTAGACCGTTGATTTACAGTTGATCCTATGGATGGGGCATGATCTCGTAATAAACTAGGGGTTGTGCAAAGTATTTGGAGATTTAGAGATGGCTTTATCTCTGAATCTTGTAATTTAACCAGAGTCAAGACATGGTTTACTTTTTTCTTTATCGCCAGATCTCCAGATAGACTCAGGGGTAAGTTAAAGATCTCAAGATTACGCCTTGGCCGTTGATGTAATGTTGATCTTGTGGTTTTCGCTTAATCTCAGAAATAATTGGTCAAGTACAAGTATATTCAGAGATTCAACGCTGATCTTTGATTGAGATCAAGATCTAGGGCTTGCGCGTGATCATAGAATAGACTCAAGGTTAAGTAAAGTATCTAGCGACTTAGAGATTACATTGTCACTGAATCTCCAGATCAAACCAAGGTAAAGACAAGTCAAGTTAAGTAGCATTCAACGATTCAATGATAGAATTGTTGCGCATGATCTCCAGATTTAACCCGAGTAAAGGTAAACATTTAGAGACTTGGAGATCCTTTCAGTCGCACAATCTCCAGATAAACCTGAGTCAAGATAAAGTTAAGGTGGAGTTTCCAAGCTCAAATTAGAACTGTCAGTGTTGAGAAGAATCAGAGGGCTTGCGCTTAATCTCCAAATGTAACCCAAGGTAAAGAATGTGTTCAGTGACTCAGAGACTATGTTATCTCTGAATCTCCAGATAGACTAAGAGTTGAACAAGATAACTCAAGGTCAAGTATAGGTTTGTTGAGACAGAACTATGGTCGTTCATTGAAATCAAGATCTATGGTCTACGCATGATCACTAGATAAAATTAAAAGTCTTCAAATCTTTCAGAGATCTAGCGATATCCGTAGATCTTGTTTAGATTGTGTGGTGTGCACTTGATCTCAGAATGGAACCAGGGTTAGAGAAATCATCTGGCGACTTGGAGATATAAAGAAATTGACTGATCAATGTTAAAAAGCTAGTTACTAGTCAAGTTTATATCATAGTTAGATCAGACAATAGGTGTGAAGACTCTATGCCCAAGATGAAGGTAGTAACCATTAAGCCATGGCGCCTATGTGCCAGGTTGCATGGATGATGTCATGGTCCCAGGGATTTCTAAAGGTAGTTAAAGAGATGGTAAGTTTGAAAAGATCTTGTGGATGACACATTTCCTGAAAGAAAAGGTGTTCGACAGATAGTGTTTGAGGCATTGCACCTGTTTGCCACCTGTCCCAGTCAGATCTGGGTCATCGTTAATGAGTGAGGTAAAGATAAAGCAATTTGAGATAGATCATGTGGATGGTGTGGTGACTTGAAGAGAAAGTGATCACCAGTTAATGTATAAGGCATTGCGCCATGACGACACTTGGAAGGATATGATCTGTGTACCCAGGTAACTTAAAGGCAATCCACAGTTGTGCTTTAAACTTATGTTGCGACTTGATCTATACCATCCAAGTCTTGTTCCATGCCACCTATGACCGTTATAACTAATTTTCAAATATTTAAATATTTTTCTTAGAGGGTTTCATGGCAGTGGAATCAAATCTTTGTCTCAGAGCTATAAATGAACTGATCTGATCTTGTGTATCAACTGTGCACAACTGTTGAATCATGTAGGAGTTGAAATCTGATATGCCAAGATGTATTCGTGACCAAATTTGACAAATGGGGTTTCAGATCAAAGGGATAAATGCTATTAGTGGTGCCTGGTCTCTTCTGCATTTATGTGAGCTTCTCTCTACGTCATGCCTTGGATATTCTTGCACTTTAGGGTACTGATGAGACAATTTATTGTCTCTATTTTATCTTGATCTTGACGCTTTGTTTTAAACATTACCAAGACATTTGTGGACTTATAACTACTTGACCTTGTGTTAAAGTACAGTTAGAACCGTCAAGCCTATGGGTAAATAGTTATGTCATCTTTTGCTAATATTATATATCTATTGCAGTACTTCATATAGCTATCAGAATGTGTGTTCTATTATTTGGATTGATTTGACTAAGTTTACTTGTATACATTTTCACATGCTAACTAACCTTCCAGGAAGGAGCAGCTTGAGAGTGGTCGACAGCATTGAAGAAGGAACGTTGAAGTTCAGCTATGATGGGGAAATCATCATGGCATCGAAGGACACGGCTGCTACATTGGAGGAGCCACCATTCCATAGAATATAGGAGTATAGCTCTGCTATATTTCCTCAGCACTCATTGTCCTGTTGAATCGGTCGTCTAGACTTTATTTCATATGTCGTGGTCTGTCATGTTCCCTTTTTATTCTATGGCAAGATTTAAGTCAGAACTTATCTTTTTTTTTAATAAGTGTCAATCCTCTATTTATAGGGATTTGATTGTTAGTTTGTAAGTTCAGAGTTTTTGGAAATATATTGTTGCATCTTGCACAACAAGTTACTTTTCCAGTTCTTTGCATTGTTCCTATGTAATCAGTTTATGAAATATAATGAATTGATTTTGGTTTACCTTATGTGTTGGTAGTTAGTAGAAGCCAACCAAGGGGGCCCACTTGGGAGGTGGATTATATTTGAGTAGAGTAGATTTATTTTCAGCATTTTGAATAGGATTTTATTGTATTTCTTCTTGCAACATCATACTCCATGAATGTTCCAGCAGCACCTGGAAGCTTAGTTATAGTGGATGATCTGAGTTGATAGAATATATTTAAGTTAAGTTTGTAGTTCTCAACATTAATTCCATTAAGTAGTTGAGAGTGTTTCTTTCCTGCAGCAATAACATAGGTTCATTTCATGTATTTTTACTTCATGCAGCATAGGTAGTATGACTCTCTAAGAAACTTAGTGCATATATCGTGTTGTCCCATTTCAAGTATACCTCCCTGGGTTGACAATTTAAATGCACCTCATGGTGGGAAAAGTAATCCTTAGTTGGAATATACTATTCCTAGGAAAGGCTTTGGCATGATTACTATTACCTATTGTGAGGCGGTTTATTTTTGGCACCACTGTCGGGGATGGTGTCAGGCTGAGACTCCTATTGAGTCATTTTAGATAGTTTCCTACTTTCTAGATAGTAGTTTGTAGTCCTAAACATGCTTCACAAGTGTGAAGAATTTACTTGCATACATTGAAGACGAAGAAGACGAGATGAATATGGTAGATTTCTTCTAGGAGAGCCTACAAATATGAACAAAGAAGTTGAAGAAGTTGAGTTACCTTTTGTTGACACAAGTCCTAAATTTCATGTAGCATCTTCCTCTGAAGAAGATCCTTTTGATAGAGTTGGAATTTGATCGTTTGCTAAAATTCTGACCAGATTTCTTGATAATTCTGCCCCAAGTGCACCTGTTGTTCATCATCCTATAGCTAATGTTCATTTTCAACAACAAATACATTTCCAAATACCTCCAGTAATGGCACAACCTACCTTTCCATTCCCTCTTCCAAGCCTTATCAACAATGCTAATCTTAAGAACATACCCACTGCTGCACTTCCAAAGTTCTATGGCCTGGTAACCGAAGATACTGACACCTTTTTGTTTGAATTTGACATCCTTTATCGTAGCTTTGAATATAACACTGAAAGTCACAAGATCAATTTGTTTCCAAAAACATTGAAGGATTCTACCCTACAATGGTTTATGGGCTTAGGAGCTAATGTAACAACCAGTTGGGATGAGATGCAGACTCTATTTTTGTAGAAATACAAAGAGTATTGCAAGGGGGGTGACCCAAGAGGAGATGACATTTTTCAAATTTCACAAAAAGGAGGATGAAACTCTGGAGAACTATGTTTCACAATTCTTGTACATGTAGAAGAATCCCCAACATATGCTCGAGGGGGATAAATAGAAACTCATCTTCTTAAGGGGAGTAAATGATAACTTCCCGGAAGCATTGGACCTCATGGCTGGATGGGACATATCACATTCTTCCTGGGATGACATCATGAAAATCTGCCTCAACTATTCACGATCAACTGTAAAGAAGGGCAGAGGATTTTAGTTTACACTCACTAAGGGGATCATCTCGGGCATTTCCAAGTTGGAAATATCTAACCTTTTATCAGATTTTAAGAAAGACATCATTAATGATGTTGCTACACATCTAGATACCATGACTTCCTAGAAGAAGCATGCAGATGCTGAATCTCAGTTAGCTAAGTATTTTCCTCACTGTCGCAGACAAAAGAAAGACTGTGGATGCAAGCTGGTGGTGAACTTGGAGAATCAACACTTGCCTACTGAGTACATGAAGATAGAAGGAGATGACGAACAACAATTTTTTATTGCTCAATGTCGACCATGGGCTTTAAGAAAAGGTATACCTCAAGATCCTTTGTAATTTTCTAATCCTTATAATAGTCAATGAAAAAACCAAAATTATCAGAATCCTTCTCAGTACTCCCAACTTGTTTGGAATAACCAGTGGCCTAACCAATAGAATAATCAGTGGCCTAACCAATAGAATAACTAGTGGCCTCAGCCTCAAAATCAGTGGCAACCACCATAGGGAAATTGGCAACAAAATAACCAATGGAGAGGGTGTCCACAGTGGCCTAACCAAAATCATGGTTATCCACAATTACCACCTCCAATACCTTAACCTGCAATAATGTTGCCTCCTACAGCCATAATTCCTAATCCAAAGCCAACCCAATTACCTGCTCAGCCACAGTCTAATCCTAACGACAAGAAAAAACATCAACCAATGTATACTACTGATGCTCAATAGTACCATGCTTATGCACTAGAGATATTTGATATCCATTTGAGATCTGGTACCACTCTGCCTACACCTGAACATCCTATTATTATGAAAGTTGCAGAAATTCCTGCAACATTAGCACTACTTCTAGAAGCTACACTACAAAATATTGTCCAACCAGCTGATATATCTCTAGCAAAAATGATGTTCACACCTTATTTAATCCTCCCTTTCCACACAAGATTAGCATGGAGAAACCTATATCTTAAGAAGAAACATAGTTTGATATCCTTGAGCAGCTGAAAAACATGCATATCCAGATTCCTCTATTCCAATCTATCAAAGATGTTCCTCTTTATGGAAAATCTATTAAAGAAGCATGCCTCAAAAAGATTGGACAAAAGAAAAAGGATCCTCAAACAGTCCATGTTATAGGTCAACTTGTAGATATCATGTTGGGAAAGATAGTTATACCAAAGTATTCTGACCCTGGAAGCCCAGTTGTTGATTTGATAATTAATGACCAGTCTGTGAAAAATGCTTTAGTTGATTTGGGAGCTGATATAAATGTTATGACTAAGGATACAATGAATAGGTTGAGTATAGAGGGCTTGAGAACCACTCCAACAGTGTTACAACTTGCAAACAATTCCACCGTCACCCCAGATGCTATCATAGAGGATATAGTAGTCATCTTGGATTCATGGGAATACCCTGCTGACTTTCTCATATTATTACCTAAAGTAAACTTTGTTGGCTATCCAGTTATCCTTGGAAGACCTTGGTTAGCCACCACTGATGCCAAAATCAATTGCAAATCGGGAAATATGACAATTTCAAAGGGCCAAGCAATAAAGAAGCTAGCATTATACCCTGCTGCCCAACCCCAACCAGATTTGAATTATCGTGTTTGGCCAGATTTGGGAGATGAGAAAAATTTTGTTGCACAGCTCATGATGTTACACAGAAAATATTTTCTAAAAATGCAAGAAGAAGATGATATGATACAGAGTATTCTTACTAATGAGTGTCATAGCAAAAGATATTTTTGAAAGCTCTGTTTTACAATTGTGTACCTATGAGGGTTGTGTCTTTCCAACAAGTCCTGATATAATCAATCTGTTACTACCCTATGAAGTAGCTACAATCCCAATACTTGAAGTTTCAATGATAGAGATAACAACCACTGTGAAACTTTCCCCTAGTCACAACCTCCATGTTAACAATAAGCTGCCCCACAACAATTGGCATTGTTAACCAAACTCCTATGTAAGCATGAAAAATCCTTTGCTTGGGATAATGGAGATATGGCAGGTCTGAACCCAAAACTCTACACACATAGAATCTACATCAATGAAGGAATTCTACCACTCTGCAAACCTCAAAGAAGAATTAACCTAGCCTTGAGAGAAATAGTCAAAAATAAATTACAGAAGTTGCTAGATGTTGGTTTTATTTATCCAATCTCTAATAGTAAATGGGTATCACCTTTGGTCATAGTGCCTAAAAAGGGGGGTAAATGGAGGATATTTTTATATTAGAGGGGAATTGAAAAATGCCACAAAGAAAGACCATTTTCTCTTGCCATTTATTTATCAAGTTCTAGACACTTTCATTGGTAAGAAGTACTTCTCCTTTCTACACAGATACATTGGTTACAACCAGGTCAACATTGCTCTAGAGGATCAAGAG
The DNA here is from genome assembly GCA_018584345.1 of Thuja plicata. NCBI lineage: Eukaryota > Viridiplantae > Streptophyta > Pinopsida > Cupressales > Cupressaceae > Thuja > Thuja plicata. Next base: position 3,067,218 of record MU223621.1, read on the forward strand.
AAGACTATATTCACATGCCCTTGGGGGACATATGCTTATTTTTATTACCTTTTGGCTTATTTAATGCACCAACTACTTTCCAGAGAGTTGTAATCAACATTTTTGCTGACATATCACATGATTCAATGGAAATATACATGGATGACGTCAGTATATTTGGTGTCACCTTTGAGGAAGCCTTGAAGAACTTGGAAAAAGTGCTAATCATATGTCATGAACACAACATGTCTCTCAATAGTGTGAAATATTTCATGATGATGCAGGAAGGAGTAGTGCTGGGACATTTCATCTCAGAGGATGGAATCCAGGTAGATCCTACAAAAATAGAGGTAATTCTCACATTGCATACTATTGACGGGGCTTTGGTGACTGAGTTTGCCAATAGGGGTAATTTGTTACTAGGTACCGGGGTACCGACCAACTTTGTCTACAAAGGTTGTCCAAGGAAATAAGATTCCCCGGGCCTCCAAGCACCTGAGAGTCAGGTCTTGATGGTGCAGGGGGCTCGGTTGGGGAATGTGACTATTTTCAAGGGGGATAGCTGGCTTCTTCAACTCGCTCTCTCTAGGGATTCAGGAAGGTGGGGTTTCTCCAAGAATTCTATACTTAGAAAATAAATCGAAAAAGATCCTGCGGGGTTAGAAGTATTTCATCTACCTATAGTTATGTCCAAACATTCAATACATCAATAATGCTCTGATAAAATACACTAAATACTGACAAAATACACAACCATTAGTTCATATTTGATCAGCAGCAAGGGAAAGGAGGTTTTTAATCTACTTAAAATATCAGAGCAGAAGACATGAAGAACATTAAACATAAAATACCATTAACTTAGAAGACAAAGTGCCAACATGTCATTGCAAGAACCATCTCTTCTTCATTAACATTCCTTCCAGCGAGCACTGGTGCGTGGTACAAGGGTAGCTCCAAGGGAGCATCTAATCTACTAAAAGTTTAAAGATCAAAGAGCATTGAGCTCGACAACAGAAATGAGAATACTTCTCTATTACTATGGACTACAAAATCATCAATTTTGCAGACCCTTGAAAAAGGGCTGAACTTACTATTTATACACATTTTCTTCTAACCCTAATCCTAACCCTATTTTACATTTTTACATAAAATATATTATCCCGTGGCTGGTACTACCTGCACCACTTTGCAAAAGACCTCGAGACGGAGAAGGTCTGACATTTCAGAAGAATAAGAAAAGAGAAGGGAGTAGAAGAATCGGCCTTGAGAAGAGAGCCGAGAAAGAGAAGGAAGAAATCTGATTCCCTGGGGATTGAGGCTACATGCCTCATAAATGGGAAATGTGGTGCCCTTTCTCCAATGTGCCAAGTGTATATCTGAAGCGACACCTCGAGAAGGTCATCTGTCAAAAAACCAACTGTTGATCCGACCTGTCTCGATGTAGCTATCTGCTCTTTGAAAACCTTTGACAACCTTTATTAACTACTTAAAAGTGATCGGTCAACCTCAGAGACTGGGACACGGGTCCCTTTAAAGAATACAAAATATAAGATCCAGAACTCTGGGATCCGAGAACTTACGTTCCAAAAGAATAAAGAATAAAAAATGCTTGGGTTTTCTCTGGCCTCCGGAGAATCTTTACTGCTACTTATTATCATTGAAGGTCTAGAGGAGGTAGGATATTCCATCCTCATCAACCTCTTTAAGGCCAGCCTGCTGGTACTTAGCCATCTCAATTTGTTCCCCCAGGTCTAGAACAAATTCTTTAAACTCATCAGCCATTTTTGTCGCATTGTGACAACTGAGTACCATATGAGTTATCCTCACCATCTGGGTGCCATCTACTCCCTCTGGGGATTGATATCTTGATTCCATCAACTTATCAAATTTCCCCAGGACATATTCCTCTGGTGTGCAAGTATCAGTACTGAAAGGGTCAGCTCCAGAGAACTTCATAACAAAAGACTTATATAAATTAAAAGAATATTACACCGTGTTAATCTTCTCCCATAGATTTCCCACTAGTTTCTTGATTATCCCTAATGTCAGGTCAAGTATGGAGTGTTGGGTCCTCACAAAATTGAATGAATCCTCCCCCAAAATCCCAAATTTAGAAACCACTTCCTCCCTGAGGCTGAGGAGTTCTTCAAATTCTACCTTCCAGGCTTCATAATTTTCTATGTCACCCTCCCATATGTTAACAGTGGTTTCATCTTGATGTAGGATGTGTCAGGCCGCATACAAGTTTAGGAGGGTGGATACCAGGAAATGTCAGACATTTCCTACCTATAAAGCAACCCACTCATCTACCACCTTGGCCTTCTTCTTCATCGCCCTCAATGAATCTATGTCACTTTGTGGTAGTGGCGCATTAGATGTGGAGGCCTCCTTTTCATAACGGGCTTCCACAACCTTAGCTACCTCCTTCAATAGGTCTACTTTTCCCTATTTTCCCCTCTTTCCCAGTGATATCTTCGTGATGTTGTAATCTCTGACCTTGGAGGTTTCCTTGTCAGCATCTGGGGGAGGCGTTACTACCACTGCAACTGTTTCTCTGCCCAGCTCGGTTTGAAGAGTATGAACCATCTAGGCTTTCTTGGCCTTTGATGGGTCCTGGGCCTAAGCCATCATCTCAACAAGGGAGAGATGAGCTTTGGGGGTTGGGGGGGCCTTTCTTTTCTTGGTTTTGAATAACCACTATGGCGGCAGGGGTGGCTTATTAGCCAAAGCTTGTTCCTTGGGTTCCTCCCTAGTATCTTGTTGTTGTTCCTCTTCAGTGGTGTGGGCCTCGTCTGGTTCCTTCTCTGTGTCTCTTGACTCATCTATGACATCTTCCCTGACGACATTTATTTCTTCAACCCTGTTATCTGTATCTTCTACTTCGTCCGGGCCTTCATTGGACACCCCAGGGGTTTCTTCCTCTTGTTTCTCTTCTTATTCCTCAGCCTCTATCACCAGGATTTATTCTTCTACTGGTACATCTTTTGGCAATGGAGGAGGTATCGGGCCAAGATTTAGTGTTTGGGCCATGGTGATCACCTCCCCAAATGTAATCTTCAGGAGTGGCATTTGGAAAGCGATGGCTGAGGTTATGGTTGTTTCCGAAGGTTCGGTTCCCTCAGCGGATGCCATTTGTTCACTTTTCCTTTGTTGATCCACTCCCGTACCCTGTATCTCTAGGGCCTCAGAGGTAACCACTTGTTCTATTTATTTTTCTTCCTCCATTTGTTCTTCCTGATCCTATGCAGGTTCTTGTTCCAGAGCTTCTTCCTGTGCTGGGACTTCAACCTTTGTTTGCTCGATGTCCCCCTGTATATTCCTAAATTCATCGGTTGCAAAAACATCATCAAATTCATCCTACGGGGGAGGATTGACCAGGACATCAGTAGACACTAGTTCTCTTTCTAGCTACAGAGAATCAGAGGAAAGGATCTCAATTTGTGGGATCTGGGGCATCCCTAGCTCTGGCTCTGCCTTGGGCTTTTGGTTGACCCTCTTCTTTCTCCTAGTGACTAAGGGTGGCCCCGCATCCCTTAGTACTGCTTCCTCTTCTGGGTCCACCCCTATTGCCTTAACCATCAAGGCTACCAGTGAAGGGGAGGAGGGAGGATGAATTGGTCTAGTCATAAGTACCAGAGTAGCCAGCCGCATGATTAAATTCTCCCACATTTGCTGGGAGGCTGCTACTGATTATTTTATTTGTTCTTTTATGGGGACTTCTTGCAAGTTCAGAGTTTCCATTATTCATTTTCCTTTATCTCCTCCCTGTGAAGAAGTCCCAACCCTTGAGGTTAACTTTGGTATCGGTTGGGCAGCCCGACGAACACTCCCGGGGCACACCTTCTTGAAATAGGTGTGGCTGCGATCAACCACATTGTAGGTGAACTCTTCAATAGTGGGCCCTTCTTGGGAATCCCAGTCCACTGGTGGGAGGACCAATTTATTGATCCCCTTTGCTTTGCACTTGGGATCTACTGTTGAGTCGACGTCCAAGAAGTCTTCCAGAAATCTCTGGCTCTTTAAACTTTCCATCATCCCTGCAGTCATTCTGACATAATGTCAGCCCTGGACTTCCATGTCATCCTGGAAATCTTCCCAAAAGTCCTCCCTATGGTATTGATGGGGCTCTGATGCCTGGGGAAGTGCCAACGTGATCTGTCCATGCAGATCAAAATGTTTCCGCACCAAGTAAAATTCTGCCAAGTTATAGCTTTTAAGCTCATTATCTACTTCTTTGGCGGCCACCAGACTACATGAATAATTCCCACAAGTGATTGGGAATGGAATGTTTGTTACCTTCTACATGGCGTAGAAGGCATGCAGCTGCATTATCTGCCTGTAATATTCCAAAATAATTATCTTGTTCCCATAATGTTTGGGTAATAAGTAGGGTCTCCCAGAGAAGCTGAATACCCTTATGTATGTATGTTGTTGAAAATTTATATAGTAATGGCCATAGCTCCAGGCTAAATCCATCACCTTTGTAGACAGGCGGTATCCTGCATCCCGAGTGGGTGTGAGCAGGTTGTAGTAAATGAAGGCATCATTTATCTGGAAAAAACTGGGGAAGCTAGCCTCCCATTTAATCTATGGGAAATGGTCCCACAGGGCCTTTTGACCTGGAGCTATCCCAAGTATGCCATCGGTGAGAAGCCCATTGGTGCAGGGTCGCTATTGTGCCAGGGCCCAGAGAAAATAAGAAGTCATATAGAACTTCTTCTTCTGGACTATCTGAAGAAATTGGGAGTCCACGTGGTTAGAAATTATGGCATCCCAGTCAAAATGTTACCCGCCAGTGCTGATACCAAGAAGGAATTAATACATCCACCTGGAGAATTCTCGGACATGTTGTTGCCCAAAGACCTGGCATAATGCTATCATCCCCATCTAGATGCTTTCTTTAAATTCAGACCTGGGGATTTCTATCTTCATCCTCTTGGGATCCCTCTTTGGGAACTTGAGCCAATGATTATTCATATATAAATGGGCCACTTCTTCCAACTAATTAAACTGTGCCAAGGCATCCACTCTGGTGACTATAGCTAGCTTGTCGAATTGAGGAATCCCCAACCCCATCTGAAAAGTTGCGGCGTTGAGGGACACCATAGGGGTGGGATACCTGGTTGGCTCTGGGGCTGCAAGCATAACTTCCCAGATGGATGTATTGTAGTGAACTGCAAGTGTGAAAATAAGCTCTGGTGACTACACCGAGCACGGGAAGCAAGCTGCCTTAAGAATCTTGGAGTTCCCAATTTTAATGGCCAATGGATCCTCAACCTGTCGTTCAATGTACATCATTTTTACTAAGGCCTACATCTTGGGCCATGTTCTGACGCTGGTGTCGGTGATGAGCTAAACTATGGACTCAACCTTTGAGCCCATGATGATGTCATCCTTTACATATTTCATGCTCATGGGTAGTTTTTCCAGAGCCTTCTCCATTTTAGACCTAACAACTTCTCTGGTAACTGTCGTAGAAGGAAGTTCCAGGCTCCTGAGTGGTGAAGATGTGGAAGCTTCAGACATGTTGAAAGTATGTTGTTTCAGAAACCTGCAAGGCAAGGCGACCGTCAGAATATATACATAAATAAAGACCTCGGGGTCTGAAAATGTTACCATCGTTGTGCCTGCTTTCCCTGAAAGGTTAGCTTAGTTCAAAAATCCCAGAAAGTATATATATTTTGCAAACTTGAAAATTTAACAATGCCCAAGCCCAAGGGTCTCATCACACTTAGCAAATGCAAGACGTGGGTTGGGTGATGGAAATAGACCTGGAGTCTGGGGAACTAACCGTTGGAAGGTGTGCACAAAAAGTGAGCCATCAGACCCCACGTGGATGCCACGTGGGTGTGTAATAAATAGAAGTTATGGTGACGATGGTAGAGCCAACTGTCTGAATACGCAAAAAGTGAAGGCCACTTGGATAAATTTAAATGTGTGCAAGGGACATAAATGAATGGTAGGCTGGTTTATGGAGGAGAGAGAAAACCACCTAGTTGAAACCGGCTGAGAGCTGAGTTTCAACCAAGCAGTATTCTGCATAGAGCAAGGTCATAAATTAGAAACCAGAAACAAATACATCACGATGAGCTTGACAGACTACCAAGTAGATATACACTACACATGACAGAGCTGAAGGGTATATACATGGAGATTGGAAGGATACACAACAATATACACCAAATGTACACATATACACACAAAATGCTGAGCGGCTATTCACAAAAAACTAGACAACTATACAAACATTTACAACCCTTCACACTATCTATAGACTATACTACATCTGCACAGAGGGCGGACAACCCTCTGGTAGAGCCGACCCACCAATGGGCAGTGAACCAGAATGACACGCAAAAAAATGCAAGATGACATGAAAACCAAACAAAATTAAAAAGTGGGAAAATAGAAAGGAAGGCACCAACCTGGAAAAGAAAGAGGGGCAAGGAAAGGAACTCACCGTGAATGCTCTGCAATAGCTTCTACCGTTAGATGATCACCACTTACCACCACTAACCACTCACAATTTCTCTGAACAGCTTGGAATGGCTTGCATTAGATTATCGCTAAATCACTATAAATCACTCTCAATTCTCACAGATTGCTTAAGTGTTTAATCGCGGTAAATGTGAAAATGACAGGAAATTTCTATTTATATCCGCGGTAAAAGCAAGTTACCTTTCCTTCCACAAACTTTGGATAGATAGACCTCTGGACTTTGGGCCCAGGGATTCCATGCAATGATACCATCTTAAGAAATGAAGACATCATGGCAAAGAATCCCGGAGTCCAGAATATGGCTCCCAACAAAGGACGAACAACTCCAGGACTGAGTCCCGAAGACACGAGAGATAAACAAAACAAAAATAACACCGCGGGGAAGAAAAACCCTAGAGAAGGAAAACAAAGAAGGAAAAAGAAAAAAAAAGGGGGACCCAATATTTTGCACACAAAATGTAGGGACGGGGATGCAGGGTATAACAAATGGAAACTATCTGGGATGAATTCCTTAGTGCATTTGAGAACTACAGAGTCGATGGTTAGCAAAATTGAAACAAATCATTGCTCAAAGTACCTTACATGCAAAGAGTAATGTGCCTGAGAAAATCCAGCCATATGTGATTCAACCCATGATCTTTTCATCAGTGGTGAAGTGTTTTCTTTGGAAGGGAATCAAGCCAATGACCTCTAGGAGAAGTAGAGAAGAGGCACTAAGTAGATCAGACCCTGAAGTCATCAGATTTGATCATTTCTTCTGGAAGCCGGAGTTCTGCCCCACTTCCCTTTTCTTGTTGTTTTGTATGTTGTTGGGTGGGAGGGCGGTACTTCTTTCACCATTAAGCTTAAGCTTAGCTAATTTTAATGGTGGTACTTCTTTCACCCTTCCACCTATTTTTATATGCTGGATGGGGGATAAAAACTCCAGACCCAGAAAGAATCCTTTAAAGGTTCAGACTTGGGTCAACCAACTTAGTGCGACCGATCTACCCTCAATGTGTCTGATTACTTGTCCCTTGTTTTTGTTTCACTGATTGCCAGACTTCCAGAAAGAAACTCAATGAAGATTGCTCAATGTATTACCAAACTGTAAAATAACTTCGGAGACCAGACCGATTCCATCATGCTAACAACAAATTCTTAAATTCACCATGTTAAAGACAACATCCTGGAGACCAGAGGTTATTCAAAGCATTCCAATCCTTACAAAAGAGAATGAAATGTCAGAACCCAAAAATAAAAAGACAACAAGAAAAAGGGGCAGTCTCGGAGGACAGCCAGCAAGACTTATTTACAAGACAAGGTACCTCCTAACAAGGCACCGGGAAAGAAATATTTACAAGCCAGAAATTTTACATAAAATACAACTTTGGACAAACCTACCTCATTTGAAATAATGTTTGAGGAATAGTCCATTCATGGGCAATGGGACAGGTTCTCCAGTCATGGTGTTAAGGTGGTAGGCATTTGCCCCACAGATCTCTGAGATTAGGTACGGCCTGAGCTAGAGCCGTTGGAACTTGGTGTGCTTTCCTTTCTTTTCCTGGGCCTTGTCCCACAAGAGGTTTCTAGTCTGAGATCTGAAAGGCCTTGTATTGGGCTCTATGGTCAAACCATCTCTTTACCACTGCTTGATGACATGCGAAATGTTCAAGGGATGTGTCTTGTTCTTCCATCTGCACCATATTTAGGAGCCTGACCTCCATGATGTTATCCCGGTTGCTAAATTCTTGCATAAACTATAAAACTGGGATCTGTAAGTTGATTGGGAACACTGGGCTCTAGCCATAAACTAGGTGGAATGGGGACATTCCCAGGGTGGCTTTAATTCAAATGTGGTCCGCCCAAAGGGTGAATATCATCTTTTGGTGCCAATCCCAGGGAGTTTTTTCTAGCAGGTGTTTGATCACTACAAGTAAATTCTTATTCATAGCTTTTGCAACACCATTCCCTTGGGGGTAATAGTTGCTGGAGAACTTCATAATGATCTTCCGATTATAGGTCTATTCAAGTAATTATGCCAAAGAAAATGCTAAACCATTGTCACATACTAAAGCAAAGGGCAATCTGAATCTTGTGATGATGTTTTCATCCAAGAATTTAATAACTACATCCATCGTGTTATTTTTGCAAGGTATGGCTTCCGACCACCAGGTGCAGTAATCAGTAGCAGTTAGGATGTACCATTGGTTGGCAGATGAGTTGGTGTTTATTTCCCTGATGAAATGAAATTCCCATTGGGTGAAGGGCCTAGCCTCAAAGACTGGTTGTAAAGGCATAGCGAGGTTACGCTCATGATGTGCGATGGTTTGGCAAGTGTGGAATCTTCGAATGTAAGTGTAAATATATTTAAATATATAGGGCCAATAATACCCAGCCTAGAGGATTTTATGGGCAGTGGCGTCGGCTGAGCCATGCCCAGTTCCAAACTATCCATGGAATTCATCTATTATCTTCACAGCTTGGTCCCTGTCAATGCACCGAAGGTACACTCCCTCATAGTTCCTATGATAAAGCATAGAGTTTTTGATCATGAAGTGAGTGATTTTCATCCATAGAATGTGACATTTATTAGGAGGTAACCCCTCCAGGCATTTTTTGTTCAGCATTAAGTATACCAGATTGGTATACCACGGGTCTCGAGTGATAGATCCCACCATGTAGGTTTGACATTCTATGTGGGGAGTCTCTTCTGCCATCGCCCGAATTAGTCCCTGGTCTCAGACTATCTTCATGGGTTGCATTTCCAAGTCATACTCCTAGAGGATGGCCATCCATTTCCCCTGTCTTTCACCCAACTCACTCTGCATCAGCAGAGATTTCATGGCCTGGTCTAGGATGATAGCATACACTTTTCTCCGGAGAATATAATGCCATAATTTATTCACAGCGTGAACAAGAGAAAAGGCCTACTTTTCCAATGATGAGTACCAGACCTTGGTGTTCTTAAAAGGGGAGCTCATGACATCTATGGGTCATTCCTCCCCCCCAACCTTTTGAGTTAACACTGCCATGGCTGAATGCGGCGAAGCAAAGGAGTAAATGTAAAATGGAAGGGAGTAGTTCAGACTAGCCAAGATAGGCACCTCCGTTATCATCTGTTTGATCTGGATGAATGCACGCTTTGCTTTGGAACTCCACTCAATCTTGGTATCCTTTTTCATTATTTCATTGAGTGGCTTGACTATCTCGACAAATCCAGTGATGAACCGTCGGACAAAGTTGATCTTTCAAAAGAAAGACCGCATCTCTTTCTTGCTGTTGGGCATCTGTAAATTTAGTAGTGCTTCAACTCTCTTAGGGTCAATGGATATACCCTTCTCAAAGACAATATGCCTAAGCAACTTCCCTTCAATTACCTTGAATATGCATTTTTGGGGGTTGAGGGATATTCCATACCGGCGACATCTCTCACAAATCTGAGTGAGGTGGATGGAATGTTCATGCCTGTCCTAGGAAAAGATAGTCAAATCATCCATGTAGATGATTATACACTGATTCATGAGGCCCTCAAATGCAATATTCATGGCCTTTTGAAATGTGGCCCCCATGTTAATCAAGCCAAAGGGCATCCTCTGATATGTGAACGTTCCCCACTTGGTGGTGAATGTCATTTTCTCTCTATCTTCATATTTAACCATAACTTGGTTATATCTAGAGTACCCATCCAAGAACAAAATCATTTGGGATCCATTTACTATCTGCAACACCTCATCCAACAAAGGGAGAGGATGATTATCTTTCTTGGAGGCCCTATTCAAGTTTCTGAAATCCACACAAAGGTGAATTTTGCCGCTCTTCTTTCTCACAGGGACCAAATTGGCAACCCACATAGTGTGCCAGATTGGAAAGATTATATGGGCTGACAGCAATTTTTCAACCTCTTGATGAATTAGAGGCTCAATCAGTGGGTTGACTGGTCATTGCTTTTGCCAAAAAGGCCTAGCATCAGGTTTCAGGGGGATGGTATGAGTCATAATAGATGTGTCGTATGTCTTCAAATCCTCATATCCCTAGATGATTACGTCTATGTATTCCTTGAGAACTGCAAGAATCTTCTCCTTCTCCCCAGGGGAGTAGGAGGTGCCAATTATGTATCATCTTTTCTTCACTGGGCTGGCTGATGTTTACCTTTTCAAATTTTTCTCTCTTAGAGGAGGATAACATCTTTTCCTGGCCCTGAGGGTCTGAGTCAAAGATTCATTCTAGTGCGACCATCCCCTTTGGGATGGTGTTAGTGGGCAAGTCCATGATCCCATCATCTTTGTCACCCTGCCTAGTATCGTCATGGTCTCTTTCCTCCACTATCTGATCCTCAAAGACACCAACATTGGCCATGAAGGCCATGATATGTTGATCATTATCAAAAACATGAAAGTGGGTGACATTGTCTAGGATGGACGGGGTGGGGATCATCTCAACTGAAAACCTTCAGAGTCATAAGCCAGCCATGGGCTCAAGTGTGCTCGCAGAAATAGTGAGGGTGTCTGGGACATAATTCTATCACTGGGGAATAAGATGAATGCCAAAGGCATCAAAATATTCAATAAGGCTCCATGCTTGATTGCGATATGTAGCCAGCCTTTTGTCATGACATGTATAATGACTCCGGACTTGTTTGACAATGAACTCTGAATCACCCAAAGCTTGGAGGTGGGTGATTCCTTTCCTTAACGCAAATAAGAGTCCAAGGACCAAAGCCTCATACTCTGTAACATGATTGGTGCAGTTGAACTACATTCTATAGGATGCGAGGAAGGATTTTTCTTACAGGTTGATTAATTCTATTCTAGCCCCACAACCTTCTTTGGACCGGGACCCATCAAAATTAAGGGTCCACAAATCATTATTTGTAGTCTGGAGCTGGGGAGCAGGAATAGTCTTGGGATTGCTTTTGGGAGACTTGGGAGGAGCTTCCTCCAACACTATTGGTGCATGGGTGAGGTTTCCCTCTAGAGGGATTTGGAATTGAGGTTCCCAGGGAGATTGCTTTGAAGAAGTGCTTCTAGTGGGAATACTGGGTTTCAGGGAATCAACTGCATATTCTTTGTTCCAGAAGGTGTCAATGTGCCAGGTAGTGATGGAAAGGAAAAGTTCACACTCTAGCTCTGAATTTTTCTGATAGTGTACTCGGAACCAAGTGCTAGACAAGAGTGTGGTGGGGGTTGTTGTGGCACCTTGAGAGTCAACCTCAACCCTCAACTTTCCTTCTAGGTCCTGGGTTCTCTGCAGAACTATGGGATCCTCCCCGGGGGTGAAATTGAATGTTAAGATTTCAAAGGGTTGGTACACCCCCGAGGAAGTCTCAGAGAAGAAGACCTCACTAACCCTCCCAACTTTGGTAAGGGCCTACTTCATCCGGGGTTCACTTTCAACCTAGATCTTATTTGATTCTCCTTCCTACGGGAGCCATAAGTTGGAGAAGTCAGTCAAAAAGCATCCATTCAAGGACTTAGACTAATTCTGACTTAATAACATCCCGTAAGTCTCTGGGATGTCCACCACTTGGATATCAATTATGCTGACTATCTTGGGGTCCTAGATAAGCTGTATCTAGATGTTCTTCAATTCTCCCACCATTTTCACAGTAGTTTTATCCAATTGAATCACTGCGCCATTAGATGGGGTGGGACGGAATCCAAGCTTCTAGCATATGGATAAGGGCATGATGTTGCCCGAAGCTTCAGAGTCTACTAGGTAGTTGTGTATGTTTTTACCTTGGATATTCAGGCCTAATAGGAAGGGAGGATCTTCATTATTTTCCTGGAAGATAGCCGCGTTCGCATCCTCAAAAGAGACAGCCTTAGACAAGCAACTGACAACTTTCAGGTTCCCTAAGAGTTTCAGAAGAGAGTTCTTCTACTCGGGATAGTTTAGAAAAACCTCCATCAAGGTCATGGAGGTGGTGGTCTTCTCTAATGCCTTAGTAATGTTAAATCTTCCTCTCGGGAATTGGTGACCTCCCTCGGCTAGGTCTTTCACTTGGTTAGAGTTAGAACCTTTTAGAGGGATGGGCTGATTAGTTGCATTATCCCAAGGAGGAGTGTCCCTAGTGGGAGGTGTTGGCGTGTAAGCCGATCCTTTACCAGCCTGGCTCTGAGTATTGTATGGAGTCCATGGGTTTGTGAAGGCATTAGCCTCAAAGTTGGGATCAACTCATCAAAGAATCCTTGCAACTCAGATTCTTCTTCATCTTCTCCTGAGGATCTGAAGAAGATGGTCTCATAGGTTAAGGCACTGTGGGTTGACTCTTTCATAGGAGGCTCTAGGGGAGTAGCATCATGCGATTATTGTCTGTCTAGCTGGGAGATCATGATGACCTTCTCCAGTGTGGCATAGTTCACCTCATTGTGGGAGCCTATGTCGTGCAATCTACACCAATTGGTCATGGGCTGGAAGTCTATGACTGGTGTGAGATGTGATGGTCAAGAACCACTTTGACTGGCATTTTGGTTCAGAGGTGGGCCTCCGGTGTTTGCATTATTATTCCATTGCTGTTGTATGAGTTAATTTTGGCCTTCTAAATCAACCACACACTTCAACATAGTCCTTCTTCACCAGGTATAGCCAAGACTGAATATGAGTTATTCATCCTGACTGTCTGCGTGATTCGACCTGTTGCCTTCTATCTAGATGGAGTTTTGAAATTTTGCTCTCAAGACGAGGGCCTCACAACTATGGACCATCTAAGAATGAAGGATTTTTAACCATGATAAATGCTATGCAATGCAAAGATTATGCTAGAAATTGAAACATGAATGATCACCTAAACATGAATG
>MU223621.1:3080523-3108893 GCA_018584345.1 Thuja plicata
TGAAATTAAGCTATATGAGATTATGAAAATGAGGTAACAATTCAGTATAATAACAATGCAATTTTTTATTCAAGTTTTCAGGGGATTTGAATGAAGAAAGAGGGTTCTTTTATAAACCCTGAGAAGACTAGAATAGAAACTTTCCTGCTTTGAAATAAAACAACTTAGAAAATCCAGTTAAAATAGAAAGATTTATTGAAAAGAATTCAATAAAATGTTTTCTTCCTGTTTTAACTTTTTTATCTATTTAATTTAATATTGTTTTATTTGAATTCGATTGTTTTATTTCCCTTTAAAGCACAATTAATTCACAGTTTCTATTTCTGAATAGAAGAAAGTTTTTTGAGAGAATATTCAATTAATTAAATAAATATGACCTCATAATTGATTTTTCTCAATTATCTGAATATTAAATTCAAATATTTGAAAAGAGGATATATATTTAATTCCTTTTTTATGTGTCTCAGCTAAAGAGGGTGAATTTAATTTAACTAAAGTGCTAGGACTTTATTAATTAAATTAATTCAATCATAGGGTTTGTTTAGCCAAATAGGTATTTAGGAATTAAATGTGATATATGATTAATACAGATTTAGGATTTTCTGTATTTGACACTCAGGTCGAGTAGAGTCAGTTTAAAACTCAGAATGGCCTAGTACAATAGGACTTTGATGATTTAGAAGAATAACAAATGCAATGAAATTGGTTAGGGTTGCAAGATGCCAATTTTGGGGTGTTACAGCTGTTAATTGGGCCGAGGCTTGTTATTGAAGTTTCTTCCCCTGACATTGTTGTTTCGTTGACCTGAGAAAATATTCCCTCTCTGGGAATTAGAATTATAGGGCGCATAGGACCCCGCCTTCAGCTGACCCATGTCCATAGTCAGAGTAGACAACATTCACCAGAGGGATTCAACCTCGGCGATCAACTGAGTGTTTGCGTCACAATGTGAAAGTTATTGTTGTTAATTTTCTGGGAAGGCAACAGTGTTCACTGAAGTCAAGGGCGGCAATCCTCCAGCCATGAATGACTAAAAGAAGGGAAATCTGGGTGGTTGTGTCTGAGGTTTTTTTTCCCGCTATGGCTGATTCCAAGGAAAGACTTCCAGACCTGGCATTGCCTGAGTCGGCGATGGGTAAATGTACCAGGCCTGCTAGCTTATCGGCGGTGGCGGGGGATTCATTGCCATCGCGGGGAAACCTATTGCCAAATTGGGGTTATATCCCCTGGCGTATGTTGTTCCACCGGGGGTCATGTTAAAGGGTGTGCTCTGCCCAATCCCGCTTGGGGACTTGTTAAGGCCACGGGACAGTTCTAAGGCTAGGTTGTAAAATTTTGCCAAAGTGTCCTAATTGCTCGTGGCGGTCATTCTCCAGAGGAGAGTAGCAATGAAGGGGTCCATTACGTTGAGATAGGTCTGTATGGTCACTTCCAGGGATGGAATGAAAGGGCCTGCACACCGCTTCAAGGTGCATTGGAACTGATGATTGAATGCTACGAGGGGTTCATTGGTTTCCTTTCTAATGGAGATGAACTGGCTATGGGACCAAGCTAGGTCTACATATACGTGAAAAGCAGCCAAGAAGGCATCCTCCATGTCCTGCCGACCTTTGATGGAGTTGGAAGGAAGGTTTAGGTACTAGTTTAGCTCACCCTGTCCCAAGGACAAGGGAAACATCCTGTCACAACATCCTCATGTTGGTTCCGGTGTCAGTTCATGGCATCCTTGTATGCCTATAAGTGTTCTTTTGCAGTTTGTGAGCCTAGGTGCTCATATCATGGGAAAATTTTCTCTGGGTGTGAGGGTAAGTCATTGATTGCACTCAGAAAAGTTCCCATGGGAGACCTGGTGTTACCAAAATATGTAGCCATTTGGGGAGCTAGATTTTGAGTAAGTTGGACACTGGTTCCTGGGATTGTCTGAGGAGTTTGAATATTCTATGGTATACTAGACCCCCAGATGATAATGGTTGATGTGGTTTTTGGGGTCGATTTCTTTTGAGTAGGAGGCTCAAGTTTGACAAACCTTCTGGGGTTTTGGGTTGACCTAAGGACTCTCAAAATTTGCTGGGGAGAAAGACCCAATCCCACTGAAGGCTTAACTCCTAAAACTATGGCTTGGGGAGCCCTCAGGAGGCATAAAATCATAATCTTGAGAGGGGGACAAGTTCATGCCCTCCTTCTAGCACCAGTTTCTATTGACGAGGCTTTGGTGACCGAGTCTGCCAACAAGTGTAAGTTGTCACCGGGTACCGAGGTACCGGCCAACTTCTCCTGCAAAGGTTTCCCGGGGAAATAAGATTCCCCAGGCCTCCAAGCACCTAAGATTTGGGTCTCGACAGTGCGGGGGCTCAGTTGGGGAATGTGACTATTTTTGAGGGGGATAGCTAGCTTCTTCAACTCGCTCTCTCTAGGGATTCAGGAAGGTGGGGTTTCTCCAAGCATTCTATACTTAGCAAATAAATCAAAAAAGATCCTGCAGGGTTAGAAGTATTTCATCTACCTATAGTTATGTCAAAACATTCAATACATCAATAATTCTTTGATAAACTATACTAAATACTGATAAAATACACAACCATCAGTTCATATTTGATCAGTAGCAAGGGAAAGGAGGTCATTAATCTACTTAAAATATCAGAGCAGAAGACATGAAGAACATTAAACATAAAATACCATTAACTTAGAAGACAAAGTGCCAACACATCATTGCAAGAACCATCTCTTCTTCATTAACATTGCTTCCAGTGAGCACTAGTGCATGGTACAAGGGCAGCTCCAAGGGAGTATCTAATCTACTAAGAGCTTAAAGATCAAAGAGCATTGAGTTTGGCACCAAAAATGAGAATACTTCTCTATTTCTATGGACTGCAAAATCATCAATCTCGCGGACCCTTGAAAAAGGGCCAGACTTACTATTTATAAACATTTTCTTCTAACCCTAAACCTAACCCTATTTTACATTTTTTCATAAAATATATTATCCCATGGCTGGTACTACATGCACCACTTTACAAAAGACCTCAAGACGGAGAAGGTCTGACATGTCAAAAGAATAGTACAAGAGAAGGGAGTAGAAGAATCGGCCTTAAGAAGAGAGCTGAGAAAGAGAAGGAAGAAATCTCATTCCCCAAGGATCGAGGCTACATGCCTCATAAATGGGAAATATGGTGCCCTATCTCCAATGTGCCAGGTGTATATCTGAAGCAGTGCCTTGAGAAGGTCATCTGTAAGAAAACCAACTGTTGATACAACGTGTCTTGATGTAGCTATCTGCTCTTTGAAAACCTTTGAAAACCTTTATTAACTACTTGAAAGTGACCAGTTGGCCTCAAGGATCGGGACACAGGTCCCTTTAAAGAATACAAAATATGAGATTCAAAACTCTAGGATCCAGGAACTTATGTTCCAAAAGAATAAAGAATACAAAATGCTTGGGTTTTCTCCAGCCTCTGGAGAATTTTTACTGCTGCTTATTGTCATTGAAGGTCTAGAGGAGGTGGGAGATTCCATCCTCATCAACCTCTTTAAGGCCAACCCACTGGTACTTAGCCATCTCAATCTGTTCCCCTAGGTCTGGAACATTTCCTTTAAACTCATCAGCCATTTTTGCCGCATCGTGACCACTAAGTACCATACAAGTTATCCTCATGATCTGGGCACCATCTATTCCCTTCGAGGATTGATATCTTGATTCCATCAGCAACACCAGGAAATACCAGACATTTCCTACCTTTAGAGCAACACACTCATCTACCACCTGGGCCTTCTTCTTCATCGCCCTTAATGAATCTATGTCACTTTGCGGTAGTGATGCATCAGATGTAGAGGCCTCCTTTTCATAACAAGCTTCCACTACCTTAGCCGCCTCCTTCAACAGGTCTACTTTGCCCTATTTTCCCCTCTTTCCCAGTGATATCTTTGTGACGTTGTAATCTCTGGCCTCGGTGCTTGCCTTGTCAGCATCTGGGGGAGACATTGCTACCACTGCAACTGTTTCTCTGCCTAGCCTAGTTTGAAGAGTATAACCATCAGGGCTTTCTTGGCCTTCGGTGGGTCCTGGGCCTGAGCCATCATCTTAGCCAGGGAGAGATGAGCTCTGGGCTTCGGGGGAGCCTTTCTTTTCTTTATTTCAACTAACCACTATGGCGATAAGGGTGGCTTATTAGCCAAAGATTATTCCTTGTGTTCTTCCCTGGTATCTTGCCATTGTTCCTCTTTAGTGGTGTGGGCCTCACTTGGCTCCTTCTCCGCGTCTCTTAACTCATTTGTGACATCTTCCCCGGTGACATTTATTTCTTCAGCCCTATTATCTATATCTTCTACTTCATCTAGGCCTTCATTGGCCGCCCTAGGGGTTTCTTCCTCTTGTCACTCTTCTTGTTCCTCAACCTCTATCACTGGGATTTCTTCTTCTACTGGTACATCTTTTGGCAATGGGAGAGGTATCGGGCCAAGATTTAGTGTCTGGGCCATGATGATCACCTCCTAAAATGTAATCTTCAGGAGTGGCATTTGGAATACAATGACTGAGGTTACGGTTGTTCCCGAAGGTCTGGTTCCCTCAACGAATGCCATTTTTTCACTTTACCTTTTTTGATCCACTCCCGCGCCTTGTATCTCCAGGGCCTTGGAGGCAGCCGCTTGTTCTGTTTCTTTTTCTTCCTCGATTTGTTCTTCCTGCTCCTTCACAGGTTTTTGTTCCAGAGCTTCTTCCTGTGCTAGGACTTCAACCTCAGTTTGCTTGATGTCCCTGTGTAGATTCCTGAATTCATCGGTTGCAAAAACATCATCGAATTCATCCTACAGGGGAGGATTGGCTGGGACATCAGCAGACACTGGCTCTCTTTCTAACTCCAGAGAATCAGAGGAAAGGATCTCAATTTGTGGGATATGGGGCATCCCCAGCTCCAGCTCTACCTTGGGCTTTTGGTTGAGCCTCTTCTTTCTCCTAGTGACTAAGGGTGGCCCCACATCCCTTAGTACTACTTACTCTTCCAGGTCCACCCCCGTTGCCTTAACCATAAAGGCTGCCAATGAAGGGGAGGAGGGAGGATGAATTGGTCTGGTCATAAGTACCAGAGTAGCTAGCCACGTGATTAAATTCTCCCGCATTTGCTAGGAGGCTGCTACTGATTGTTTTATTTGTTTTTTATGGGGACTTCTTGTAAGGTTAGAGTTTCCATTATTTATTTTCCTTTATCTCCTTCCTGTGAAGAAGTCCCAGCCCCCGGGGTTAACTTTGGTATCGGCTGGGCAACTCGATGGACACTCCTGGGGCACACCTTCTTGAAATAGGTGTGGCTACATTCAACCACATTGTAGGTGAACTCTTCAATAGTGGGCCCTTCCTGGGCATCCCAGTCCACTGGTGGGAGGGCCAATTTATCGATCCCCTTTACTTTGTACTGGGGATCTACTGTGGAGCCATCATCCGAGAAGTCTTCCAGAAATCTCCAAAGCTTTAATCTTTCCATCATCCCTACGGTCATTTAGACATAATTCCAGCCTCAGACTTCCATGTCATCCTGGAAATTTTACTAGAAGTCTTCCATGTGATATTGATGGGGCTCTGACACCCGGGGAAGTGCCAACATGATCTTTCCATGCGGATCAAAATGTTTCTGCGCCAAGTAAAATTCTGCCAAGTTATAGCATTTAAGCTCATTATCCACTTCTTTGGCGGCTGCCAGACTGCATGAATAATTCCCACAAGTGATTGGGAATGGAATGTTTATTACCTTCTCTAGGGCGTAGAAGGCATGCAGCTCCATTATCTGCCTACAATATTCCAAAAGAATTATCTTGTTCGCACAATGTTTGGGTAACAAGTAGGGTCTTCCAGAGAAGCTGGTTACCCTTATGTATGTATGTTGTTGAAACTGTATATAGTAATGGCCATAGCTCCAGACCAAATCCATCACCTCTGTAGACAGGCAGTATCCTACGTCCCAGGTGGGTGTGAGCAGGTTGTAGTAAACGAAGGCATCATTTACCCGGTGAAAACTGGGGAAGATGGCCTCCCATTGAATCTGTGGGAAATGGTTCCACGGGGCCTTTTGACCTAGAGCTATCCCAAGTATGTCATCAGTGAGCATCCCATTGGTGCAGGGTCGCTATTGTGCCAGGGTCCAGAGAACATAAGAAGTCATATAGAACTTCTTCTTCTGGACTATCTGAAGAAATTGGGAGTCCACGTGGTTAGAAATTATGGCAGCCCAGTCAAAATGTTCCCTGCTAGTGCTGATACCAAGCAGGAAGTAATACATCTACCCAGAGAATTCTCAGGCATGTTGTTGCCCAAAGACCCAACATAATGCTATCATCCCCATCTGGATGCTTTCTTTAAATTTAGACCTGGGGATTTCTATCTTCATCCTCTTGGGATCCCTCTTTGGGACCTTGAGCCAATGATTATTCATATATAAATGAGGTACTTCTTCAAACTGATTAAACTATGCCAAGTCATCCGCTCTGGTGACTACAGCTGGCTTGTCAAATTGAGGAATCCGTAACTCCATCTAAAAAGTTGCGGTGTCAAGGGACACCATAGGGGTGGGATACCCAGTTGGCTCTGGGGATACAAGCATAACTGCCTAGACGAATGTATTGTAGTGAGCTGCAAGTGTGAAAATAAGCTCTGGTGACTGCACTGAGCATGGGAAGCAAGCTGCCTTAAGAATCTCAGAGTTCCTGATTTTAATGGCCAATGGATCCCCAACCTGTCATTGGATGTACATCATTTTTACCAAGGCCTGCATCTTGGGCCATGTTTCGACGCTGGTGTTAGTGATGAGCTGAACTTTGGACTCAACCTTTGAGCCCATGATGACACCATCCTTTACATATTTCATGCTCATGGGTATTTTTTCCAGAGCCTTCTCCATTTTAGACCTAACAGCTGCTTTGGTAACTATCGTAGAAGGAAGTTCTGGGCTCCCGGGTGGTTAAGATGCGGAAGCTTCAAACATGTTGAAAGTATGTTTTTCTGGAAACCCACAAAGCAAGGTGACCATCAAAATGTATAGATAAATAAAGACTCTGGGTTCCAAAAATCTTACCATCATGGCGCCTGCTTTCCCTAAAAGGTTAGCTTAGTTCAAAAATCTTGGAAAGTATATATATTTTTCAAACTTGGAATTTTAACGATGCCTGGGCTCAGGGGTCTCATCACACTTAGAAAATGCAAGACATGGGTTGGGTGATGGCAAGAGACCCAAAGTTTGGGGAACTAACCGTTGGAAGGTGTGTGCAAAAAGTGAGTCGTCAGACCCACATGGATGCCATGTGGGTGTGTAATAAATAGAAGTTATGATGACAGTGGTGGAGCCAACTGTCTGAATGCACAAAAAGTGAAGGCCACTTAGACAAATTTAAATGCATGCATGGGACATAAATGAATGGCAGGCTGGTTTATGGAGGAGAGAGAAAACCACCTGGTTGAAACCGACCGAGAGCCAAGTTTCAACCAGGTGGTATTCTGCACAGAGCGAGCTCGCAAATTAGAAACCAGAAACAAATGCAGAAAGGCAAGCTCGACAGACTACCAAGTAGATATACAAGATATACACTACACATGATAGAGCCAAAGGGTATATACATGTAGACTGGAAGGATACACAACAATATACACCAAATGTACACATATACACACAAAATGCAAAGTGTCTATTCACAAAAAACCATATAACTATACAAACATTTAAAACCCTTCACACTATCTACAGACTATACTACATCTACATAGAGGGTGGACAACCCTCTAGCAAAGCCGACCCACCAACGTGCAGTGAACTAGAATGACACGCAATAAAACACAAGATGACATGAAAACCAGACAAAACCAAAAAGTAGGAAAAGAGAAAGGAACACACCAACCCAAAAATGAAGGAGGGGCAAGGAAAGGAACTCACTACAAATTCTCTACAATAGCTTCTACCGTCAGACGATCACCACTTACCACCACTAACCACTCACAATTGCTCAAAATATCTTGGAATGGATCACACTGTATTATCACTAAATCACTGTAAAATCGCTCAGATTGCTTTAGTGTTTAATCACGGTAAATGTGAAAATGACAAGTAATTTGTATTTATACCTGTGGTAAAATAAAGTTACCTTTCCTTCTGCAAACTCTGGATAGATAGACCTCTGGACTTCAGGTCTGGGGATTCCATGCGACGATACCATCTTAAGAAAAGAAGACATCGTGGTGAAGAATCCTGAAGTCTGGAATCTGGCTCCCAACAAAGGATGACCAACTCTGGGACCGGGTCCCAGAGACAAGAGAGACAAACAAAACAAAAACAACACCGCGGGGAAGAAAAACCCCAGAGAAGGAAAACAAAGAAAGAAGAAGAAAAAAGAAAAGAAGAAGAAAAAATGGGGACCCAACATTTTGCACACAAAATGTAGGGACGGGGATGCAGGGCATAACACCTACACCTACTAAGAAAAAAGATGTTAGATATTTCTTAGGGCATGCTAGCTATTATAGGTGTTTCATTCAAAATTTTAGTCAAATAGCTAGTCCTCTATACACCTTTCTTACAAAAGAGGCCAAGTTTACATGGAAAAAAGTCTGTGATGAATCCTTCCTATAGCTCAAGTCACTTTTGACAACTGCACCAATACTTAGGGGCCCTAATCAATCTTTACCATTCCACATACATACATATGCTTCTTACTATGCAATAGGTTTTGTCTTAGGACAAAATTCTAGTAACCTTGAAAATGCAATTTACTATATCAAAAAAAGCTTACATGGACCAGAGTTAAATTACACAGTGACTAAAAAAGAATTACTGACAGTAGTTTATGCTTTGAATAAATCTCTTCATTATGTAACAGACTATCCCATCTTTTTTTATACTAACCATGCAACAATCAAGTATCTCATGAACAAACCTGCCATCTCAGGAAGGTTAGCAAGGTGGCTTCTTTTTTTGGAGGAATTTGACATAACCATCATTGACAAGCTAGGGAAGGCAAATGTAGTAGCTGATTATCTATCTAAAATTCAACATGCTGATAGAGACACTACTATGATAGATGACACATTCTCTGATGAGCACTTGTTTCATATTTCTATCAAGAATACATGGTATGCTGATATAGCTAATTACCTTGCAGCTAACAAAATGCCCACACATTTCTCTCTTAAGGACAAGAGAATTCTTGTAGAGAAAAGCTTCCAATTCTCTTGGATCGACAACCCACTATTTTATACTGGCCTGGACCAAGTCATGAGGAGGTGTGTGTGAGAAGACGAGACATATGACATCCTTCATGCTTGTCATAATGAGCTATGTAGAGGAGACTTTGTAGCTAAGAGGACTTCCCTGAAGATATTAACCACACGTTACTACTAGCCCAAACTTCACAAGTATGCAGCCAATTACACAAGGAAATGTGATAAGTGTCAGAGGATGGGCCATCCAACAAAATAAGATGAAATTCCCTTGAATCCACAAGTGGTAGTAACACCATTTGAAAAATGGGGCATGGATTTCATTGGGCCAATAGATCCTCCATCTAATGGGAAATCCTACATCTTGGTGTGCACTGATTATCTGGCCAAATGGGTTGAAGTAAAGGCCATGAAGCACATAAGGGATCATAAGGTTGCAAAAAATTTTGTATGAGGAAATCTTCACTAGATATGGAGTGCCAAGAGAACTTGTAACTGATCAGGGAGCACAATTCACATCCAATCTAATAATAGAACTCATGAAGGATTACAACATCAGACATTGGAAGTCCAGTCCCTACCATCCTCAAGCCAATGCTTAGGCAGAAGTTATGTACCGAGAGATTGAAGCTATTTTAACAAAAATAGTTCATTTGCACCACCGAGATTGGAGCAGAAGACTCTCAGAAGCCATCTAGGCATACAAAAAAACCTGGAAGACCACCATAGGGTTCACTCTATTTGAGTTATTATATGGGAAAGCAACAATATTACCAATTAAATTTGAGCACAAAACATTGCGCATAGTGTTGGAGTTAAACATTGACCTTCCTACAGCACAAAAAGAGCTACTGTTGCATCTCAATTCCTTGGATGAAATGTGCAAATATGCATTGGAGTGTACTAAGATAGTATAGAAATAAAGGAAGAAGTGGCACGACACCCATATTAAGAGAAACAAATTTCAAGTTGGTGATTAGGCACTACTTTATGATTCCAGATTCAAAGAAATAATCGACAAGATGGTTGGGCCCATATGAAATAAGTCATGTCTTTACCAATGGAGCAGTCCAGTTGATCACTACTGACCTAGTGCACTTCAATTTATTAGTCAATGGACATCAGCTACGTCTTTATCACCAGCTCTAGACCAAAGAAGACTTCCTGCAACAATTCAGACAACTAGTTCTAAACAAATAATAGGTAATAGTTCCTGCAGAAGAGGGTGCAAACCTTATTCCTGTAGCTCTAACATAGCATTTCTTTGAGCATGTCCATAATAAAAATTGCATGTTCACATGAAGTTCAATTCTCCATTCACTTTCTAAATTCTTCTTTTCAACTCATTTAATTTATTTACCTTCCACCCACCCATCTTCCATGTCATCACCACTTTCCATTTCTATGTTTCCAATAAGAGCCCAGTCAACTGACACATGTAGCCACCAGCATCATTCCACTCTCGCCACCTTTTTTTAGCTTGTGTGATGATTGAATGATAGGTATAAACTTTTCAATTTTTTTCCACTTTTAGCACATAGATTTAGGTAATTATATCTAGTACTACAATAAATCTATGATTGCGGCACCATGCCAGTTCCGTACCTCATGCCATGTAAGAAAAGTGTGGACACTTGTGATTATTTTGTAGGGGGCGAGGAAGTGTATTAATTTATAAAGTCATTTCTAATTAATTGTTAAGATTTCTCATCACCCAAATCTGTACTTTGCCCTTGTCTCATTAAAATCTCATTGCTATATCGCACAAGTGTCGTACTATTATTCCCAAATTATTCCTAATTTTTAGACTTGATGTGAACTATAATTAAACTATGTAGAAACTCTTAGTTAGATTCATAATTCCTTCTGTTAAGTTCCATTATCACTGTTCATGTCAAGATTGCAAGAAAAGGTTTGTGGTTTCAAGAAGAGCAGTCTGAAATTAAAAAAGGAATAAGGTAATTGCCAATTGCAGAGTAGACAAGTTGAAAATTGACAAGCTTAGGCTAAAGTGGAAATTTGGAGGTAAAAATTTAAGAGAAATGGGAGGGAAGATGCAGCGACATGAGAGTGTGGTTCATATTTTTTTTCTTACAGATGTCAAAGTGGTAAGGAGGTTTAATGCATGTGGTTGGTTGGGATATTTCTTGAAATTAACAGAGTTTGATGAAGAATTTGTAGCTGAATTTACAAATACATTTGAGGAAGGGTAAGAAACCGTATGGGGATTAATGATTGTTGCAATAGAAGAACAGATAGTAGAGGTAACTAGGTTACTATCAGTTGGGGAACACTACCCCAATGTACATGACACCAGGTCAGCTCAGGCCTAGTTTACCCTACCAAGTGACCCTCCTCTAGAGATTAACAAGAAAGGGTAAAAATGAATGTCTCTTCCTCCACCATTTTATGAATTGGAAACACACATTATCAAGTATTTGACCTACGAAGGAATATTTTCAAATTTATATGCACATCATTTTAAGTTACTTAGCTACATAGGGTATAATCTTCCAGTGAATGTTGCTAATTTATTGTATAATATTCTAAGTATCAGTGCTAAGGAAACCCAAAAGGGGAATATAAATTCTATCACCCACCATTCCCTAATCAAATTGCTAGTTGAGAAATCTCTTAAGGAAGTCTCTCCTTTAGCATGGTCAAAAATTTTCCAGCACAATGTCAGGTTGATCCTATTGAGCAACCTAGCAATGATGATGTAGCACCCATTAAACCAGTTGTTGAATAGGACACCCAAGAAATAGAAACCAAAAATATTAAAGACAATATGCCTTCGCCTACTCATATGAGAAATGTACCTACTCCTACCCAAAAGAAAGAAAAACAAAAAGTAGGAGAAGGAACTTTTATTCTTGCAGCCAAATCAAAAAACCCCACAGCCTCGAAAGGAAAGAAAATAAAATCGGCTCCTGTAGTATCTACTCGTGCAGCAGAGAGACCGAAGAAGGTTATTAAGAAAAGGTTGTGGAGGTTGAGGAAAATCTTGTGTGAAGAAGCCCTAGAATTAGAGGACAACTTCCTAAAGTGTCCTCATAAAGCCAATCTGTTTCTCCCAAGCAATCTAATAGAGAACCCCATGTGCAAATCATTCTAGATGATTTCCCAAATCAGTATGAAATCCTAGACATTTCTCAAAATCTAGCAGAGAATTGTGATGATGAACCTGATGTATGTCAAAACAACCCCCAAGAGATCCATCAAAATATCTTAGAGAAGAACGAGGAAGAAGTTCCAATATCTCATCAGTCAGCCTACTCAAAGAATTCCCTAGTTCCTTATCAAAGAACCTGGTTTACCAATTACCTAGAACAAGCATGGAAAGAACAGAGGAGGCGGAACAATCTGGTAGAAGAATGTGGTCCACCCACTTTACAATCACTTCTCTTTGGTTTATGCAATAAATATGTTTTTACAAAAACCTTTTAGAAAGAAGAGAAGAATAAAATGCAGAAGGAAATAACAACCCAAAGTACAGAGATAAAAGACCTAAAAGAACAATTGGCAAGACAAAAGAAAAGGATGGATCATGCCCTGAAATTGGCTGATCAAATAATCACTTGCAGGCCACCTCCTAGAGTTTATGCTATATGTTTGAAAGAGAAATTCCTTTTGTTCCAACTAATGAATAATCACTTGCAAGCCACCTTTTAGATTTTATGTCATCTGTTTGAAAGAACAGTTCCTTTTTTTCCAACTAATGATGACCTTAAAAGAAATAGACTCTGAGTTTAAGATGGCCCATGAATTTTATGGCCTATATTAGACCCTTCCTTCATGGCCGAAGAACTTACTTTGTGAGCTGTACTTACATAAATTCATTATCCTTGCAGAAACTG
Organism: Thuja plicata; assembly: GCA_018584345.1. Classification (NCBI taxonomy): domain Eukaryota; kingdom Viridiplantae; phylum Streptophyta; class Pinopsida; order Cupressales; family Cupressaceae; genus Thuja; species Thuja plicata. The sequence goes on from MU223621.1 coordinate 3,093,574, forward strand.
AATGGAACCCTTTACTCTACATATGAGATATAAACCTGAGGGAATTAATGTCCTGGATGAATAATGAAACAAACTACAACAGACAACTGGAAAATTACAGAGATTAGGAGAATTCATAACCCTTTCCATTAAGGGCAGAAAGTAGCCGACCTAATGTGCTCCTTAGGGGTTGTTTTAGTCTAACCTATGGAAAAATAAAAGAGGAAACAAAGAACAAAATCTTTTATATCAGAACAGAGGTCTATGTAGAGTATGAGGGAATGTATTACTTTGTTTTTTAGAATGCCCTAATTGGTGCTAGAAGAAGGTGGAGTAGACTGCTAGAAGTATTTAAGAAATCAAAGCCACACAACCCTATCAACCTTGAGGCATCTATTCACATAGCACCAAAATATATCCAGTCAGGTAGGAAGATTAGACAAGAGCTCTGGTGTCCACTTACCATGCAGCCACCTATGCTCCTATGGCCCCTTTATAACACCAATGTTGCATGGCTTGATGGCCTGGAGGAGGACCACAGGATGAATTTCTGGAAAAGGACAAGAGGTTTATACTACACTTTCAAAGGCTAGAGAAGAGGAAAGACAGAGGCAGAAGAATTCTGAGGAATAGAAAGGAGATGCAATACTTGAGGACAAGCATTATAATTACTAGGGAAAGATGATGAGACAAGTACTACGCTCCCATTCATGGATTGGGGAAAATTGATTACAGATCAGATTTGCACAAATTGAAGAAAGATGGGGTTTCAACTTGATCATATAATTGAATGTCTTCAATGCTTGACATGACTAGTTGTAAACCCTAACCCTAAATGGTTTGAAGCTTGTTGTATTCTTGTTCCTATAAAGGAATATTCAAGACCATTTAGAAAGGGATGTAAAATTGGGAAAGTAGAGAGCATTAGGCTTATACTTATTTCTAGACTAGGATATAGAAGATGTATTTCAGTTTGTATTGAGATAGAATAGAAATCTTATGATCTTTTGCATATTTTCCTATTTTGTATTTCCTTGTTGTATTGATGCAGAAACAAGATTTCATCATACTTAATATAAGTATTCTCAAGTTTTATGCATCTCCTTTATGTTGTCTCTATGTTTTGTAAGTTTTCTGGGTTACTGTATAAGTCTTGCTTATGCACATGTGTATTCTATTAGTCTTTGATCTTAGATCAAATTAAAATGCTTTGGATATTACATTGATTATATCTGGATTATCTACTTAAGGATCTTGTAGTGTGTGATTTGAGATATCTTTATATTTATGGCTTTCAATCTATACCAATAGGTTGTTTCAATTTTAGTATTGTATTTAGGAGTTTACCCGATGGATAAGACATTGATCTAAAGCAAGTATATTCTTTGGAGGTATATTTCTAACTGATTTTTCTATATTCTATCCCTGAACTTACATCAAAACCATTTCATTTCCCTTTATGTTTTACAATTATTGTAGTTATCACACCATGGTAATGGAGAGTCAATGAATGCTAGGTTGGCATTTAGTACCTACCATTTATTTGTTTTTTAAATCTAGAAGTAGAAGGTATTGTAAAGATTTGACTTTAGTCTGGTTTAGGTGTACCCGCCTTGGTTTTGTAGAGCCAGAAGTGCAGAGGCAATCTTGTCCCTATAGTTGGTCCAGTTACCTTACAAAGCTTTCACACTTGGAGCTAACCACTCCTAATATCAGTCTTAAGATATATTGGTTTCTTCTCAAAGCGTAACATTTTTAAACACCAAGAAGTCCTACAAGAATTTTGATGACATGTAACTAATTGAATGTTTGATAATGTTAAGTTGAAGATAATGCAAGGCATTAAATCAGTTAATGGTTTGTATTTTCATTGATGTCAACTTGATATCATCTGTACGGTCATGTACATAATGCCAAAGACTTCAGAGAATCAATGGAACAAAGGTTATGCTTTCAGTAATGCATAAAAGTCAAGTATTCACTAAGTGATAGACAACACCAATGGAGTGCACACCATTGGTAAAGGAAAAGAAGAAAAGTCATAGTCATACCCGACGAGCAGAAGATAGTGTTTCCCGACGAAGAAAAACCACAAGATGCCTGACGAGCTGAAAATAGAGTTGCCTGACCAGTCAAAATCTAATGATGCCCGACGGATGGAGATCCCAAAGCTAACTAGAGTCACACTAACAGAACTATTAGTTGTCACCGATGACTAACTGTAGAGTTGACCGATGGAACATAGAGTTTAGAAAATGACAAAATATCTAGCTAGCAAGAGTTAAAGATAGACTTAGATGGTTGTTTTCTTTGTTTTATTTGACCAGAGTTAAGTGATTGATTTAAATAATATTTGTACAGTTGGCAAGAAGATAACTATGAGATAAATCAAGAGTTATTCTTTAAATAAAATTGGCTAGATTTTTTTTCACGCCAAGAATCAAGAATCAAGAATCAAGAAATAGTGAATATCATGTCTATATAAGAGACAAGCTTAATTCATTTAAAAGAGGGATTAAGGGGAGTGAATAGAAAGAGGATGCTAAAGAGAAATTGATGAAGAATATCTTCAGACAATCCTGATCAATCAAGATGAAGGAGAGCTAAAGAATTTTGTAGACACTGATGAATAGTGAAGCACAACATCACAGATCAGAAAGTGTGGAGCACAAAGAATTATATTAATACATTGATCGGAGAGGTAATATACTTAAATAGATCTAAAAATATGCAATTCAAAGTTGCATCATGAACAGGTCATAGTGTTTCAGTTTAACCATTGAAGCATCAAGTCTCTTAACAGAGTAGGACTTAACAGTCTTCTATATATTGAGGTACATCCCAAGGAGTACCAAAAAGCTTGATTCATGAAAGTAGCATTGGACTTTCCCGATACCTATTAATAGTCTAAGAAGGAGGTTGATTCAAGGATGGTAGCAATAGATGCCCGATACTAAGTGACAACCTCTATGTATAAAATCCTCTAACAAGGTCACACTTAAAAGTGTGTTTGTAACCTTTAATAGGGTTGGCTCCTAATAGGGCTCACTTCAGAAGAGTGAAAATTTGGGGTACCGGTCCCAGTGGTTTTTCCCTTAACAGGGTTTCCACGTTAAAAATTCATGTATTATGTATGTATGATTCATTTCTTTATTGTTTTGTATCTGACATAGTTAACACTGGGTTGATCGGTATACTCTGCTTATCGGTAATCAAGGAGAATAAGGACAAACAAGGAAAAGTGACAGATAGTTAAATCATTATTAGTATTTCATGGCATGCATCTTGTAGGGACATAATAATCTGAGATTTATTGATTAGTGGTTAAATTTTGAAGGATAAATTTTTGAGGCCATTGATTCACCCCCCCTATCAGTTATTACTAAAAATTGGTATCAAAGCTTGTGTGCTTAGAAAGGAAGGTTTCAAGACCTAAGTCAAGATCACAAGATGAACAGATGAGAAGGATAAGACTCCACTTATCAGGTATTGGTAATGATGTTACTCAATTCCTAGATACCTTATATGTGTTTCCCACATGATCATTAATAGTAGATCAATTGAGAGAGAAGTTGAGCACAATTGCATGGTCATAGAGCTTTATTCCTCACTCTCTGATGTTGAATTTGAAGATGTCAAGAATTGCAAAATTGCAAAGAAGATGTGGGACAAACTGAAGCTTGTACATGGAGGTGATACAAATTTTCTTAGAGCCAAGGCAGAAAGCCTTAGAGGAGAATTTGACGATCTCAAAATGAAAGAAGGAGAAAACATCACATAGTATAGCACAAGAATAAAAGAAGTAATCAATGTTATATAAGGAGTTGGAGGTACACTTGAAGAGGAAACAGTGGTAAGTAAAATCTTAACAATCTTACTACCTGTATATGCTATTAGAGTTTCTGCCATTCAAGAAATGAGAGTAGTAGCAAAAAATACAGTTACTCTTGATAGTTTAATTGGTAGACTAATTTTATTTGAGATGAATAACTTTGATAATAGTGTCTTACCAAACTTATAATCTACATTTAAGTCTTCTATGAGAATAAGAAAATAAAGTCATAGACACACATCTAGAAGAGATAGTGAAAGTGAAAGTGAACAAGAAGATCTAGATTAAATAGAAGCACTTATGGCTAGAAGAATGTAGACAGGCAAAGGTAAATACAAAGGAAAGTTACCACTTGTATGCTTTAATTGCAAAGAGATTGGACACTTTGTTGCAAGATGTCCTAATAGAAGAAAATATGAAAAAACTAATGATAGATATTTTGAGAAAAAATCTGACAGAGGTGATAACAAAGATTACAGAGGTTATCGACAATCAGAAAGAACATATACCTGAGACTACAAGGAAAAAGGCAAGAAGGACAGCTACCTAGCTTCTTGCAAAGATGAATATACTGACACTGAACCTGATGAAGACATAGAGATGGTATTTGTAGCTGTGAAGGATGATTTAGATGAAGACGAAAGGTATGTAGAAACTGCACTCATATCTAAGGTTAGCAAGAATGACATCTAGATTATAGATAGTGGCTACACTCACCACATGACCAGTGATAAAGAAAAGTTTAAAACTTTTCAGTATTATAATGGTGGTACAGTAAGAATGGGTAATGATACACCTTGTCTAGTTGAAGATAAAGGAACTATAATGCTGAATAACCTGATTAAATGTGAAAATTCTTATTGGGTAAAAGGATTGAATTATAATATGTTGAGTGTTTCTCAGCTGAATAATTCAGGTCACAAAGTAGCATTTGAGAATAAGAAGGCAAATATCTTCAATGAATTAGGAAAACTTATTGGTACCAGTGAACATACTAAAGGTAACTTATTTTATTTGAATGATACTAACACCACTTGCTTAATGACTAGAAACAAAGACATAGGGTTGTGGCACAAAAGATTGTGTCATTTGAATTTTGACAACCTGATGAAAATAAGTAGAAGTAGAAATGTAAGAGGCTTACTGATGATGACAAAGCCAAACAACATCATGTGCAAGAATTGTCAAAAAGGTAAAATAACTAAGTCTAGTTTCAAAAGTAAAACCCATACATCTAATGACATTCTAGAATTAGTCCATACTGATTGATGTGGACCAATGAGGACAAAGAGTTACTATGGAGATAGATATTTTATTCTCTTTGTTGATGATTACTCTAGAATGATGACAATCATGTTTCTAAAAGATAAATCTAAAGCATTTAAGATGTTTAAATGGTATAAAGATATGGTAGAGAAACAAAGTGGTAAGGATTTGAAATGCTTGAGGTTAGATAGAGGAGGAGAATTTATATCAGATGAATTCACTAATTTATGTAATGAGCATGGTATAAAAAGACAGGTTTCTACACCAAGAACACCACAACAAAATGGGATTGTTGAAAGAAGGAATAGATCAATAGTTGATTGTGCTAGAACACTGATGATAGAGAAAGGCATCACCCAAATCTTCTGGAGGGAAGTTGTCAGTACTACTATCTACACACTTAACAAAGTACAATTGAAGAAGGACACAAAGAAGACACCTTATAAGCTATTGTATGGTAAAACACCCAATATAAGTTACTTCAAAATATTTGGTAGTCAATGTTATGTCTTAAAGGATGATATAAATGGAAAGCTTGATTCCAAGAGTGATGAAGATATTTTTCTAGGGTATTCTACCAAGAGCAAAGCTTATAAATGTCTCATCAAGGCTTCTAACAAAATTGTTGAAAGTGCAAATGTAAAGATAGATGAATTTGCAGAAAAGAATGAGCTGGAAAGCACAAAAGAACCAGAGGACTACAACAAGTTTTTATACTGTGAAGAACCCAACACTCTACCCAAGAAACAATGCTTAATTCTAGAACAATAGAATGTTGCAACCGATGGTCAAACTGTTGTTACCGATGGTCAGGATAATAATCAAAATAATGTGCAAGGTGATGAAGAATAGAATAAAGATCAAAATGATGATCAAGCTGATACACAAGAAGTTGTACATGTACTTGCAAGATATGTAAGAAGGAACCATCCAGAGATCTAGATCATAGGAGATAAGAAAGATGATACAAGAACAAGAAGTAAGTCTTTAAACTCAAATTTTTTAATTTGTGAGTTTGAGTCAAAATCTGTCAATACTACACTAGCTAATGAGGAATGGATAAGTGCTATGAATAATGAGATTGAATAGATTGAGAAGAACAAGACATGGTCACTTGTGCTAAGACCAGATGAGAAGAATGTCATTGGTACAAAATTTATATTAAGGAATAAGTTTAACGAGAATGGAGAAGTCACAAGAAACAAAGCAAGACTAGTATGCAAGGGATATGCACAAGAAGGTATAGACAATGGAGAGACCTTTGCACCTATTGCTAGGCTAGAAGGAGTAAGAATAATACTTGCTTATGTTGCATTCAAAGGATTTAAAGTATATCAAATGGATGTCAATTCAGCATTCCTAAATGGAATACTTGAAGAAGAGGTATACATTGAGAAACTAGAAGGGTTTGTCAATCCAGATTTGAGAAACATGGTATGTAGACTTCACAAATCCTTGTATGAATTCAAACAAGCTCCTAGATCCTGGTATGAATGACTTCATTCCTATCTAATAAGTATTGGATTTGTAAGGACTAGTGAAAATAGTAATCTTTATTTGAAGGAAGATACTGATGCTAACACTTTGATTTCTGAAATATTTGTTGATGACATCATATTTGGAGGCAATGATATGCTATGCAAATCATTTGCTAATGAGATGAGAAAAGAGCTTGAGATATCAATTTTTGGAGAGATCAAGTTCTTTCTTGGTCTATAGATCATTCAACAAAGTGAAGGTATTTTCATTACACAGTCCAAATACATCAAAGAGGTCCTAAAAATATCCAAGATGGAAGATTCCAAACCAGTTGGAACACTGATGGCTACTGGATGTAAGTTAAAAAAGGAGGAAAAGACAAAGGAGGTAAATCAGACTTTGTATAGATCAATGATTGGAAAATTCATATATGTTGTACACATTAGACCAGATATTGCACATGCAGTAGGAATTGTTGATAGATTTTCTGCAAACCCCAGGGAATCAGATATGACTACTATGAAAATAATTCTAAGATATTTGAAGAATACTGAGGAATTTGGCTTATGGTATAGAAGAGAAGGAAAATTTGAACTTAAGGTGTTTACCAACGCTGATTGGGCAGGGAAATATTGATGACCGGAAGAGTACAACTGGAGGAGAATTCTTTATGGGTGACAGACTTGTCACATGGATTAGCAAGAAGTAAGGAAGCATCTCTTAGTCTACTGCAGAAGTAGAGTATGTTGTTGCTACTGCAAATTGCTCAAATATTGTATGGATCAAATAGTTGTTGGAAGGTATGCATATGAAGATCTTAAAACTAGTAATTATCTATTATGATAACACTAGTGCAATAAACATTTCCAAGAATCCAGTCATGCATGCAAAGACTAAACACATTGCCATCAAGTATCATTATTTGAGAGAACAAGTTCAAGAAAAAGATGTGATACTTGAGTATGTGAAATCAAAAGAACAATTAGCTGATATCTTCACCAAGCCACTGCCCAAGGATACATTTGAGTACTTGAGAAAGAGACCAGGGTTCAAACCCTTGTCTACCAGTTAGTAAAATGACTGAAGGCTACATCAGCCTATATATTATCATAATATCATTCATGTTGATGCAAGCAAAGAGATGAACTTCAAAGATACATCTATATACAGATAAGTATATAGCAGAACTGAGTACTAGAGAATATTGTTGTATTGCTGATGGATAAGGGAAATTCAAGGAATATATTATGGATGGAAAAAAAATGATTGGTTGACATGAATGTCAGATATTTGTTTGGCATTGTTTTCAAAGGGAGAGAGATTATCCATATTATCACATCTTTCTGGAAAGAGAGAAATGTTATCCATTATCACATTACTCTAATAGGGAGAGATTATATCCTAAGGGAGAGAGAAGTTTTATAAAATATTACACAAAGGGATAGTTGCTAACAAGAGAAAAAGACATCACAAAAGAGAGAACAATCAAAGGAGAGAAATTGACACAAGAAGAGGAATCAACACATCAGAAGACAAAGAGATGCAAGAATCAAATCTAAGCTAAGACATAGCTTACCAGAGATTAGACATTTGTCGGTTATCAAACAAAAAGATTGGTAGTTTGATGAATCTCAACTGTTGTATTTCATATTGTATTAGAAATAGTATAGTGTGATAATATAGTATGTTTCCATCAATGCCAAAGGGAGAGATTGATGACATGTAACTGATTGAATGTTTGATAATGTAAAGTTATAGATAATGCAAGGCATTAAATTAGTTAATGGTTTGTATTTCCATTGATGTCAACTTGATATCATATGTAAGATCATGTACATAATGCCAAAGACTATAGAGAATCAATGGAACAAAGGTTATGCTTTCAGCAATGCATAAAATTCAAGTATTCACTAAGTGACAGACAACACCAACAGAGTACACACCATCGATAAAGGAAAAGAAGAAAAGTCACAGTGATACCCGACAAGTAGAAGATAGTGTTTCCTGATGAAGTAAAACCATAGGATGCCCGACGAGCTGAAAATAGAGTTGCCCTACGAGTAAAAATCTAATGATGCCTGACAAATGGAGATCCCAAAGCTAACTAGAGTCACACCGATATAACTGTCATTTGTCACTGATGACTAATTATAGAGTTGACCGACAAAATAGAGAGTTCAAAAAATGACAAAATATCTAGCTGGCAAGAGCTAAAGATAGACTTAACTGGTTTTTTTCTTTGTTTTATTTGACCAGAGTTAAGTGATTGATTTAAAGAAGATTTGTATATTTGGCAAGAAGATAACTACGAGATAAATCAGGAGTTATGCTTTAAATCAAATTGGCTGGATTGTTTTTCATGCCAAGAATCAAGAATCAAGAAATAGTGAATATCATGTCTATATAAGAGACAAGCTTAATTCATTTAAAAGAGGGATTAAGGGGAGTGAATAGAAAGAGGATGCTGGAGAGAAACTGATGAAGAATATCTTCATACAGTCTTGATCAATCAAGCTAAAGGAGAGCTAAATAATTCTGTAGACACCGACGAACAGTGAAGCACAACATCACAAAGAAGAAAGTGTGGAGCACAAATAATTGAATTGATACATTGATCAGATAGGTAATGTACTTAAATAGATCTAAAAATCTACAATTCAAAGTTGCATCATGAACAAGTCATAGTGTTTTAGTTTAACCATTAAAGCATCAATTCTCTTAACAGAGCAGGACTTAACAATCTTCTATATATTGAGGTACATCCCAAGGAGTGCCAAAAAGGTTGATTCATGAAAGTAGCATTGGACTTGCCCGATACCTATTAACAATATAAGGAGGTTGATTCAAGGATGGTAGCAATAGATGCCCGATACTAAGTGACAACCTCTATGTATAAAGTCCTCTAACAAGGTCTCACTTAATAGTGTGTTTGTAACCTTTAATAGGGTTGGCTCCTAACAAGGCTCACTTCAGAAGAGTGAAAACTTAGGGTACCGGTCCCAATGGTTTTTCCCTTAACTAGGTTTCCACATTAAAAATTTATGTGTTATGTGTGTATGATTCATTTCTTTATTGTTTTGTATCTGACATAGTTAACATTGGGTTGATCATTATACTCTACTTATTTACTAAGTTTTGGTAAATAGTTATGCTGCTCATCATAAATCAAGGAGAATAAGGATAGACAAGGAAAACTAACAAACAGTTAAATCATTATTAGTATTTCATGGCATGCATCTTGTAGGGACATAATAATCTGAGTTTTATTGATTAGTGGTTAAAGTTTGAAGGATAAATTTTTGAGGCCACTAATTCACCCCCTCCTCTCAGTTATTCTAACAAAGTTTGCAAAGTCTGGGAAGTGGCTTGGTGAGAATTTCCACTATCTATTTTTTTGTGAAAATGTACTTGAGTTCAACTAGTTTCCTTTGAACCATATCTCTTAAGTAGTGATACTTGATTTCCACATGCTTGGTTCTATCATGAAAAAAGAGATTAACCAAAAGCTTCACACAACTTTGGTTGTCACAAAGAATCACTATAGGTTCCAAAGGTTGCCCAAACGGTCCTGCAAGAAGTTTGTGAAGTCACACTACTTCTCTTGTAGCCACACAAGCTCCAAGATATTAAAATTAAACTGTACTTTGAGCAACACATGATTGTTTCATCTTGCACCAGGAAATCATAGCTAAACCTAGGCTGGAATAACAACCTAAAGTGTTATTTATTTCAGGCACATATCCTGCCCAATCTTAATTAAAAAACCCTACAAGTTCAGCTCTTCACAAGAAGAATATTTTAGACAATATCCCATTGTACCACATACATAGCTCAAAATATGTTTGGATGCAAAAACATGAATCTATTTTGGTTCACACATGAACTGACTGAGAATGTTAACAGTATAACATATATTAGGCCTAGTATTAACCAAGTACATTAATGATCCAATTAATTGCCTATACATAGTGGGATCAACTAAATCTAAATTGGCTGCAACCTCACGTAAATTTTTTTGATTTTCTTCCATAGAAGTAGTCATAGACTTGCATTCTAACATACCAAACCTTTTCAAAATGTCAACATATTTACCTTGACTCGGGATAATCTCACTTGGTCTTTTCCATACATCAAGTCCAAGGAAGTAGTCAACCTAGGGATGCATCCCTAGGAAATGCAATTTGTTGACTTTAACTCTCATGTAAACTCTCAATTTAAATTTTTTTAAACAAACATTGTATGTTAAGGTTCTATAATGTATATAAGCATGCTTTATTCATGTTTTCATAGGAGTATTTTAAATTTCCCTATATATTTCAAAAATTTCCTTTTTTATATACGTGTCCCCTTTTTCGTCTCCTTTATCATCTCCTCTTTCACCTAAATTGGAAACAAATCCATCCTAGAAACCCATTTCATCGCCCCCCTTCCCGCTTCCCCATTCTAGAAACTTGGGGTAATGTAGATTTTTATTTTGAAGAATTTTGTTTTTAAATAATGTTAAGTCTAAATTTCACTATCCACTCATGCCCCTTTCTCATAAGGAACAAGATTGATTATGTTAACTTGATGATTATAATAAAAGATTTTTCAAGAAACCTGCTTGTTGAATATAGAACAATGGTTGGTGTATTTCATGTGGCAAAGACATCACTCTTGAAGAAAAAATAGGGTTTTTTAATTTTAGTTGTGGCACTTCCCATTCTTTCCTCTACACAACCATAAAAATATGAGACATGTTTGGAAATTCAGATTTTTTAGGTTTATTAAGGGCAACAACAAATATTTCCTTTGAAGATGTTAGTTTTTTTAATATTGTAATTGTAAACTATCAATTTAATTATCTAACCACTACATTTTCAAATAAAGAGCAAGACTGACTTTGGTGACATGATGAGAGTGATGAATTATTTTAGGAATTTTGTGTGTTTAATATGAAACAATAGTTGTACCCCACACAACTGTGGTGAAGGGGATTCACCACCTTTGAGATTGATAAAATCCCAAGGGATGAATGGCCCAATGCCACCTCACTTTTACTAGTCCTTTGGTGAGCTAGGGTTATTAATTAAATTAAGGAACAACAAGCTAACTAGATAAAGAATAATAAATATTGAGATAACTTAATGATACAGAATGCTAAAAATGTTGGCAAAAATTTTAGTGCTCCCCTTGGGATTCATGACAAGGGACTAATTGCCTCAATTAGATTTTATAATTCTAGTGGTTGTATCAAGCATTGAAAGGTCAATCTTTTGGTACAACGCAACCACACTTGTAACAAGTATCAAATCTTGGTCACAGGTTTGAATCCCTTGGGGTAACACCGAGGGAAAGATTGTTGGAAAAATGGCCAGCGCTCCCCTCGGGATTCATCACAAGGGACTAACCGCCTCTTGTGGATGTATAAGTCTAGTGGTTGTATCAGGCATTGAGATGTCAATCTTTTGGTGCGATGACAACCACACTTGTAACAAGACATCAATAGAAACAAAAACTATCAAAGGAACTGTCACTAGGTGATGGAAATATAAAACTAGAATTTAGGGCTTTGGTGGAGAAGAATCTGCATGTTTTCAATGTTTTTCCAAATTTCTATGGAGATGATGCATGGGTAAAAATGGTAAGAAGTCATTTTCATGACAAATTATGTTGGCTTGAAGACAATTATCATTTGATAACCAAAGATTTCATGAAAAGAGTTACTGGCTCAACGCTTATTGCCTCAAAGGGACTAATCGCCTCCTGTGGATGTATAAGTCTAGTGGTTGTATCAAGCATTGAGATGTCAATATTTTGGTGCAACCACAACCACACTTATAACACGACATCAATGACAACCAAAATTGTCAAAGGAACTGTCACTCGGTGATGGAAATATGAAACTAGAATTTAGGGTTTTGGTGGAGAAGAAGCTACATGTTTTCAATGTCTTTCTGAATTTATATGGAGATGATGCATGGGTAAAAATGGTAAGCAGTCATTTTCATGAAACATTTTGTTGGCTTGAACACAATTGTCATTTGATCACCAAAGATGTCATGAAAAGAGTTACTGGCTCAACGCCTATTGCTTCAAAGAAGGCGAAAGCAAGGATTACCAAAGAAATACTTGTTACTATTGATTTTGGTAATGACTCAAATGAATCCATTGAGTTTGATAGCGACACTGAATAGTTTTGGGTTGCAATAAGAACATATAAGAGAGGAAAGTAGAAAAAAAGGATAGTTCTGAATCTAATTTTGCTTCATAGTTCTTAAGAATTTTTGTATTTGTGAAAGAAGTAGTGTTGGTAAGATGTTTGAAATCACATATAATGATGGGAAACTTGCCATCAACGATGCATTCCTATAATATGGTGCAAAATGTGGTGTTGAGTTGGAGGATTACAAGAATGAAGTTTTGATTTCTTTCTAAAATTAGTTGGATAAAATCAAAATGGAAGCAAAGAAGATAGAAAGAGATTTGTTTAAGGCTTCTCTAGATGAGATAGAAAGACAACAATTGGAGAACAATATGTTGACACATTCTTTGTTGTTGCAAAAGGACAATTTCTCAAATCTAAGAAGATATTATGATCTCTTATGGCAGATAAATCTATCACAGTGCGGATGAAATAAGATATGATTGTTGATTTGACCTCACTTGCAAAAGAGTTGAACATGCTTTCTAAGGTTGACACTATAGATCCATCTACATCACACTATTCTCCCATCAATGAAACACTTATTACACAGTTTACCAATAGTGATGTTTACAATCTGGATTAGAATCCTCTCAAAATTGAGTCTCTTAACGATGCTCTGGTAGGATCTTATGTAGAAATTGAAGAAATTAGTGAACTAAAAGACAATCACAGTAAGGAATGTGTGCTAAAATGTTGAACACTTCTATGAATCATTCCATCCAAGGTTGCTCAAAAATGAGGCCTCAAATATCGATCCATAGCTCTCTAGTCATGGAGTGCAAAGGTGTGAAATGGAGGCACTCAGATTAACCTAGTTAGTGCCTATGCAAGTACACCATGAAACGAGAGATTCAATGCATGAAAATGAAATCTATTCTATATGATAACAATGCATGAAAAGAAATTAATCTAAATGATAACAATTCATGATTAATCTATGAAAGGAAATATGCAAATCTAATCTATGAAAATAAACATGAATCTAAGCTACATGAGTAGCCATGTATGCAAGAAGAAGAAGACACGAAGAGAAAAGTTGCAATATCCAAGCTCAAGTGCTCAAATTCTCCTCCAAAATTGTTCTCCAAACCTGCAGCATAACAATACTATAAAAACCTAACATGAAAAAGAGAAGGAGAGATTTCCTTATATAGGAAAGTGAACGGTTGAGATTAAGAAGCAAAAAGAATTGATCAATGGTTGAGATTAAGAGGCAAAAACCCACCACTTAGGAAGATGTGAAGAAAAAGAGATTTTATTTAATTTTTATTTAATTTATTGTCTTTTTTCAAAAAATAAAGTGCTTTAAGTGGGGATTTTTATTTATTTAATTAAAAGAGGGGTTTTCTTTCAATTAAATAAATTAGAAGAATTTTATTTAATTAAATGGGGGAAATTGATTTTAATTAAATAAGAGAAATTTAATTAAAAGGGAAATTAAATCTTTTAATTAAATAAGAGGAATTTTCTTTAATTAAAAAAAAATAAATCTTTTAATTACATAAAAATGATCAAACCTTAGGAAATATTGAAATAATTGAATTAATTACAATTTGATCAAGGAAATTGATTTGAATTGAAAATGTTTAAAACCATTGATTCAGGAAATTTGATAAATTGATAAAATGATAAATGGGGCCCAAAGTCTAGGCAACCATTTTAGGGTGCATACATTTGCCCCTCTTTGACTAATGTATGGTCAATTCGGGAACACATGTAGTCAAAGAATGCAGTTGAAGTGTGAGGTTGACTTGGGATCACAAAACAACCTAGACGTGTGATCAATTTGGGAACACATCAGGACAAAAATAAGCTCAATTGAAAAAGACAAACTCAACACCAAAATAAGTAATTGACATGTCAGAGATAAGAATCTCAAGCAAGACTGATATAATTGATAAAGCTGAATCAAAGATTGAAGTTTGATAGGTACTTCCCCCTCATGATTGAAATTGAAATGAGATAGATGAGAAACAACAAATTGATAAATTTGATCAAATCAAACTAAAGATAAGGTTCTTGATGTAAGATGAAAGATATAAGGATCACATAACCAAGGTAGATCATCAAGCATGAAAGATTATGCCCCAAGGTTGAATTAGAAGAGAAGAAGAAGAAGAAGAAGAAGAAGAGTGAATGAGAATGGAAGATAGAAGTTTGGAAGAGGTGGAAAGAAATGGAGAGAAGAAAGAGAATTTGCCTTAGAAAAGAGAATGCCCCAAAATCAATCAACTGTTTAAGATAGAAAATTTTGATTGAGATCATGAAAGAAGATAAGGAAAT
The DNA here is from genome assembly GCA_018584345.1 of Thuja plicata. Classification (NCBI taxonomy): domain Eukaryota; kingdom Viridiplantae; phylum Streptophyta; class Pinopsida; order Cupressales; family Cupressaceae; genus Thuja; species Thuja plicata. The sequence goes on from MU223621.1 coordinate 3,108,600, forward strand.
AAAGATCAGAATGTGATCACAGTTGATTAAAAGTCCACAAGAAAGATGAAAGAAACCCTCACAAACTCATAATGCAGCCTAAAAATGCAAATTAACATGAAGTCTAACAATGCAAGCTACATGAAAATACAAAGGTGTACTTGCAATAGACAAACTGTAACATAGGTCTTTGTGTTCATCATTTATTAGAGAATGTTAAGGAACTTATTTTCATCATTGGGCCATTATTAACGGACATCAGAAAATCACACAATCATCACTAGTCATAAGTGCAACTATGAAGATATGAATGTG